>JALPCE010000291.1:0-29950 GCA_026538705.1 Aureobasidium sp. GC_Fusr_1 | reverse complement strand
GTCGTTCGATGGATTGGGAGGAGCCTGCCTGGGGAGCCATGCTGGGGCGGACGGAGGCGCGCTTGATGGAGGTTGTGCGTTTGATGGCTGCGTCTTTGGATGGCTCGGGGCGTGAGGGTGGAGCCATGGACTTGCGAATGACGGAAGATTGGCGACCAAGGGTTGATTGCCTCACTGAAGGCTTCTGTGCAGGTTTTGAGGTGTCAGTTGCGGCAGATGCAGATGAGGCCTTCTTTGCAGTCGAGGAAGTAGAGACTTTCGTCTCCTTGCCCTTGTCCGGGTCTGGTGTTTGTGACTGCTGAGGATCATCTTTGGCCTTGTCCATCTGCTTCACGGGTTCGTTTTGCGTATCAGTACTTTTCCTGGGCAGATTTGGCTGTTCAGGAATTGGCTGTTTTGCACCAGACACAACTTCCTGCTCGTTTACCTTTTGCTTCTTCGGAGACACGCTCAGGGCCTCGAAGTGATTGATGAGGCTGTCGTCCTGTCTGTCCTCTGCTTGTGGCGTCTTTGGTTCTGTCTGTATCGCGCTTCCATTCCCCTCATGCTCGCGGATTTCAAGCTGCTGCTCGGGCTGTGTCTGGTCATCCTGTTGCGGTGTTTGCATCTCTTGGCCAGCTCCCAGGAACTCGACCTCGGTTTGCAGTCTATCCACTGGCCCGGCAACAGCACCCTCGGCGGGCACCATGTTCTCCTTGTTTGACGTGCTTCTCATATGGGAAAATTCATTCTTGATGATGTTCTTGGCTGGCGTGCGTTGAGGAGTTATGTTGAGCAGCGGTAGCTCTGTAGTGGGCGATCCAGCGTCAAGGTCTTTCTGAGGTGGTTGAAGCGTGTCATCTTGGTGGATCGAGATGTGGTTCGGCTTGTCATTGTTGTCGCTCGGAAGAGTTGATGTGGTGGCCGCTATCGAAGAAAGGTTAGCGAGAGCTTCTTGAGAGTAGGCAGGGACAGGCTTCATCATACATTGGTGTTCTTCCACTGCCACCTCGTCTGCTTTGCCATTGATGTCCTCAGGCTCCCCCTCCTTCTCCACGTCCACCTTTTCCACCTGTTCTCCAGGGATGGCAGCATCTTCCGCCTCTTTGTGAGTGTCCAAGTTGTTCGTCAATTCACTCAATACTCCGCGCTCCTCAGGTTCTCCAGTAGGCGTCGTAGATGCATCCTTCTCATTCTCATTATCATAGTCGTTATTGTCGTTGGCAGCTCCAGGATCTGCACCATCCACATCAGCTTCAGCAGCCGCAAGCGCAGCCGCTTGCGCTCTAGTCATACGCATTGTCAATCGCTACTGTCAATAACTCAGATGCCAATGAGGAGATACAGACGCGATGCGATGCTGGAGAAGGAATGAATGTCTGGCGCGTAGGGAGACGAGAGAATAGAGGCAGATGTTACACACAAAGGAACTGAGTGTTTTAGCTTGCGACTAAGAGGGACCGACCACGCTGTTGTTGTTGCTGTGCCGCAAGCGCCAATGTTTTTGTTGATGCGCAGCCTTTCCCCGCAATCTCCATGCGTTTCATCCGCACATGCGAACACGACTTGATCAGAAATGACTCGTGCGTTGGAGAAGATATTTGTTGCGATTCTTGTGATTAGGAAAGAGAAGGAAACGATATCTAGACCATCATGCTACGTCTGCGTGCTCCGCTGCGGTCTACTCGTGCTGATCGAGGTGCTTTGCGAACAGTCTCTTGCACTTCGTCCTCCTGCTTCTCCTCTGCTGCCTGCCCTTCGTGTCGGTGCTCTGCGCCGAAGCTGGACCTTTCACTGGTGTCCGTCATCAAAGAGTGTCGTCTGCTGTTTCGTTTCTTGCCTGCAGCAGTTTCTTCCACATCCGACGAATCCTTCAGCTCATACACCCCCACATCTTCGCTTACTTCCTTCTCTTGCTTTTTGGATCCTGCCATCAAGGCTGATATGGCTCTTCCAGATGCTGAAGGAATCTTGTTCCCTTCAAACAATCGTTCATGCTCTCTGTCAACTTTTTGACCTAGCGGACTCGGTGCTTCAGAGCCCATGTCTCGTGTCAAACATCCAGTCATGTCGTCTCCTTTGATAACAACAGTCCTCATAGTCTTTTTCTCCGACGTCGTAATGTTGCTGCTGATTCTTCGACCGTTTGCATCTACGGCATCTGCCTTTGCTGCCGTGGGTCGACGCATCTTGCTCACCAGATTCGGTTCCGCATAGTTCACCGCTGCTCTGGCTCGTCGCGAAGGCCTACTAGCGCCATTCAGAGCAGCTGGTCCCGAGCTCATCGATTTCAGTCCTGATGGTGGTGGTGTATCTCGTCCTTCGTCTCTTGCTGTCGAAGGTTCTGATGGCGTGGGCGAGAAGAATTCCGGTAGAGGTGTTTTGGGCGCCAGATCTTCAACTTCCTCGGGTAACTGTGATGGGAGCGCAATCTCGATTGTTCGCATAATCGTCTCTGGTTCAGTCTCTGCGATCGTCACTGATTTGGCTGATGGATTCTTCGACTTTCTGCGGTCCGTTGTCTTTGTAGCAGGTTTGAGCGGAACATCTTCCTTCTTCAAATCCCCCTTTCCCTTGGTACTCCTCGACAGCTTTCGTGGTGAAACGTTGACGCTTTTGTTGCCCAAGACTTTGCGTTCCGGCAACAAAGCTGGTGTCTCGACATCTTGCAGATTGTTCGTCGGTGCTGCGGCTGGCTCGGTGTTTGTAAAGTCGGCGGCAATCGAGGATCTCCTGCTGAATTTGAAGTCGTCCTTCACGACACGTTTTTCGGCGTCGTCCTGCACATCGCGCATACTGAGCTTTCTCTTAGCGCTCGTTCGTGTGAGTTGTGGCTGTTCGTCGTCACCCAGGTCTGGCGAGAGTAGCGAGCTTCGGCGCAGTTGCACTTTCGAGTCCTTGCGCTTCCTTCTCGTCTCCAGATTGACTGATAGGTTGGTGGGAAGAGATTCTTGATCGGAGATGGCTTGTTCATTGTCTTCAAGATAGTCGGACTGGTCAGTCTCGGCGGAAAGAGGGTCCAACTTTATAGGAACCTCAGTGTCGAAGTGCACGATCGGAGGTGGACCAATGTCAGGAGAGGGATTGCTGTGGTCGGAAAGGCGGACCGTGTTATTGCGATCATTTCTAACACTGTCAGCTCGGGCAGAGGTTAGGAAGCTGGGTCTGGACGTACCTCAGAGAGCCACCAGGAGAGGACGCTTCTTCGGCAATGCCATCCATTCTCGGGGCTTGACCAGAAAGGATAGCAGCAGGAATCTCGGGACGCCATGAAGAAGGATCGGAAAATTTGTCTCGTGGGAGCGAAGAGTGGGTAGATTGTATTTGGCCAAGCTCCGAGACGAGAGCACCAAACTCGAGCAGCTTGGCTTGCAGTTGATCTTTGACCGAGACGAGGGCAGAGTCGTCTATGTGGGAGCGAGGTTCGGATAGTTGGGCCTGGAGGTGGACAATGTCTTCACGAAGGTCGAGGTTCTCGGCGAGCAGACATGAGACTTCGCATTCGAGGGCGCGGATCCGCAGACATTGCGCCGAGTTGTTCCTGGAGGGAAGATGGTCAGATTTGAAAAGGTTGAGAGGACTGGAGGTAGAGGCGCATACTTGGCGAGCTCGCGGTTCTGTCGTACAAAGCGGCGCTTTACTGCGAGTCGTCAGCGTGGTCGACAGCAATGGCAGAAAGTGAAAGACATACGAGCATCAACGCTCTCTGTCGGTAGAGGAGCTTCGTTGAGTCTGGCCATGAGTCGGGCAACAAGATATATGGTGGACGGTATATGCTGAGTAGAAATTTGGTATGCGACGAGGGTCTAAGCTGGCCGCCGTCAGGCACTGACGCCGTGTTTGTTTGCTGTCGGTCGCTGTGGGCAACGCCGACTCGCGCTTCTACGCCAAGTCCGTCTTCACGATTCGGACACTCTCAGGGCCGTCAACATTCAACCGACATACCGACTGTTTCTATTGACTCTGAACACCAATTCAGAGCAGCCATGTATCGACCCACGAGCAACCTTCCGTCGCATCTGCGCCAGTCGTCGCTATCGACTTCAAACTCACAAACATCAGCCCTGCAGCAGCGCATCAACGAGAAACGTGCCGAGCTGGAGAACCTCAAACAACTGCGCGAACTCAGTGCTGGTCTTGCTGGTCAGATGGAGCAGCTTGAGGAGAAACTGTCCACTCTTTCTGACGGCACTCAGGGTGTGTCATAGCGTCTGTCTAAATATATCCCGTGGCTGACCCTCACAGCCATCGCAACCGTCTTGTCCAACTGGCATACCGTGCTCAGAGCGATTCACATGGCTTCCGGTATGCGGTAATCTTCGTCCATATACCTCAGTTCCTTTACTGACCTTGATCCAGCCCACATTGCGAAACCGACCCAAGACACTGAATCCGAATCCGAACAACTACTTCCTTTGCCCCAGACCCTCGTCAGAATACCCATGCAGCACGTCGACCAGTCCGAGCCAGCTCAGTCCGAAAACGACGACGAATCAACTTTCAGATGAAAACTTGTCAGGACATGGCTCTCTTTGGTTTTCATACACCCCAGGATGAGTGCCTCAAACACTGTCTTGTAGGAAATCTCTGGCCTTTCTCCAAACATACAAAAGAAACTCCACAAGACGACTCTCAGGAGACAATCTTCGCCTTTCAGAAGCCAGGCTGTTGGAGGATACGTTGGCACCAAGTCCTGGGAGAGGATATGCACAAGCATTCGCGCTGAAGGAACGACGATTTCACTGGTTCCCATTCAGTCCTTCTTGGGAGTCTTCCTTTTAGGAACTCTTTCATAGGCATTGGGACTAGGCTTGCGAGCCTTTTGCTTGCCCTTGCCGGAGCCGTGCGAGTGGGAAGGTTCAGTGTTGTCATGGTCGCATGGGCCGTCTGGGTGTTGGTGGGGCTGGTTGCGACGACGATTTGCAGGCTGGGTCCTGCTGGTATCGGGCTCACTGTCCGAGTCGGAGGAAGAAGACGAGGAAGAGTCTTCGTCGGAAGATTCGCCAGCCTCACGTGGCTTGTGGTAGATACAGCATACTGTTGTTGCGTGTCAGTAGACAAAGACACATCGTACAAGGTTCGAGAGGAACACACCTTTTGAACTCTTCTTTCCCATGCCTTCATTGTCAATCACATCTTCGGCCCACTGAATGCGAGGACGGCGTTCGGACGGCTCGGCCTCGGCCCTGAGACGGAGAGTGGTAGGCCCCGCTTGCGAGGCGGTGAGGGTGAGACTGCCGTGCGTGTTGGACGCCATGTTGGACTGGTTGGAAGACATGGTTCTGGATGCAGACTCAAGACGGCGGCATGAGTGGTGGATATTGTTGTAGTAGGCTTGTAGCGGTGGACTCTCTGAGTAGGATGTTTGTCGACAAGCAGAAGAGAGACTTGGATGTGACGTGCAGCGAACACAATGGAAAGGCGGAAGGAGCGGTGCACAAAGAGACTAGCAGTTGCCTTGTTGGGCCTAGCACGGAGGGTCTTCTAGAAATAAGAGGGTGACGCCCAAAGTTCAAACAGCCAAGACCGAGAGAAGGCAGGAGCCGGAGCCAGAGCCAGCAAAGGCAAGAAGCAGCCGCAGCCGCAGCAGCAAAGAGCGTTAGGCAAGCCCGACAGCATCGGAGAGCTCGACACCAGCAACTTTCGACTACTTTCTGTCAACCACAACCCCCACCGACTCTTACAATCCCCTCGTACAGCTGTGCGCTATCTGGGCCATCCTCTCGCCAACACTTCACATCCGCATCCTCACTTCAGACGCGTCTCTGCCACCGACCAGAGCGTCTTCTCTACACGCGCCGCCCCACCTCGTCCGGCCTCTACCAATTCGCCCACCTTCTGCCTCCTCTGGCAAGCGCATGCTAGAGTAGAGACAAGCTTGTCTTGCATCAGGCAGCGCGCCGTACCTCACCACATTCGCAACAACCACCGATCCGCGACGAACACTCCCCACCATGGCTTCGTCAATACAGGAGCTGGACGCCACTGTCCAGGCCTTCTACACTGGCCACGGCGAACAGGTACGCCATGGACATTCTGCATGTAGTAGGGGACAAGCTGACGGCTTCTCAACAGCAAAAACAAGCCCAGGCTACCCTCAATCAGGTGAGTTGCAAGCTCTTATACTCGCTCAACCTCTTCCCCGCTGATCTTCTGCCAGTTCAAGGAAAACCCCGACGCATGGCTCATGGTCGACAAGATCCTTCAAGATGCCCAATACCCTCAGACCAAGTGTACGCCGGCTCCCAAGTCCATCTCTCCGACCTCATTCTACATGTACTGACCTACAACAGTCCTCGGTCTACAAGTTCTTGACAATGTGATCATGACGCGGTGGAAGGTCCTTCCCCGCGAGCAGTGCCAGGGCATCCGCAACTTTGTCGTCCAGTTCATAATCCAGATGTCGAGCACCGACGAGAGCCTGCGCAAGGAGAGAGCACTGATCAACAAGCTCAACCTGGTCCTCGTCTCCATCCTCAAGCAGGAATGGCCTCACAACTGGCCCACCTTTATCAACGAGATCATCTCGTCCTGCCACAGCAGTCTCCCCATCTGCGAGAACAACATGGCCATCCTGCGTCTTCTCTCGGAAGAAGTTTTCGACTTCTCGGCCGAACAAATGACCTCGACCAAGACGCGCCAACTCAAGCAGAGCATGTGTGACGAGTTCACCTCCATCTACAACCTGTGCAGCGAGATTCTGCGCACCGCCACACAACCCTCGCTGATCAAGGCTACCCTCGAGACCCTGCTGCGCTTCCTCAACTGGATTCCTCTCGGCTTCATCTTCGAGACACCACCTACCGGCGTCAGCTTGCTCGAGACTCTTCGCAGCCGTTTCCTTGAGGTTCCCGAGTTCCGCAATGTCACCCTCAAGTGCTTGACAGAAGTCGGCGGTCTTCAGACCGACCAGCAGTACAACGAGAAGCTCATCGCCATGTTCACCGACACCATGACTACCATTAGTACCGTCATTCCTCTGTCGCTCGACCTCAAGCAAACTTACGCTTCCAGCAACAGCCGTGACCAAGAATTCGTCCAGAATCTCGCCCTCTTCCTGACCAACTTCTTCTCTAACCACCTCAGCATCATCGAGAACCTGCCCAACCCCGACTTCCTGGTCCACGGCCACTTCTACCTCATTCGCATCAGTCAGATCGACGACCGCGAAATCTTCAAGATTTGTCTGGAATACTGGACCAAGCTGGTGTGCGACCTCTACGACGAAATGCAGCAACTCCCCATCACCGACCTCAACCCTCTGGTCAGCATGACTATGAGCGGTCTCTCCAATGGCGGCGCCCCTCATCCTCAGACCATGGCTGGCTATCCTCTTCGCAAGAACAAGTATGGTGAAGTCTTGACAAACCTCCGTCAGGTCATGATTGAAAAGATGGTCCGTCCTGAGGAAGTCTTGATCGTCGAGAACGACGAAGGTGAAATTGTCCGCGAGTTCGTCAAGGAGAGCGACACAATCCAGCTCTACAAGACCACCAGAGAGTGTTTGGTCTTCCTTACCCACTTGGACGTTGTCGACACCGAGACCATCATGTCCGACAAGCTCTCTAAGCAGGTCGACGGTTCTGAATGGTCTTGGGCAAACTGCAACACTCTTTGCTGGGCCATCGGTTCCATCTCGGGTGCCATGAACGAAGAGACCGAAAAGCGCTTTTTGGTCACCGTCATCAAGGATCTTCTCGGCTTGACTGAGCAGAAGCGTGGCAAGGACAACAAAGCCGTCGTCGCGTCCAATATCATGTACATCGTCGGCCAGTACCCTCGCTTCCTCAAGGCTCACTGGAAATTCCTCAAGACTGTCGTCAACAAGCTGTTCGAGTTCATGCACGAGACCCACGAGGGTGTTCAAGACATGGCTTGTGATACCTTCATCAAGATTGCCAACAAATGCAAGCGTCACTTTGTCTTGACCCAGCCTGGCGAGTCGGAGCCCTTCATCGATGAAATTGTGCGTAACATGCGTAAGATCACCTGTGATTTGTCTCCCCAGCAGGTCCACACCTTCTACGAGGCTTGCGGTTACATGATCAGCGCGCAGGGCCAGAAGGCTATGCAGGAGCGTTTGATCGGCGAGCTCATGGCTCTTCCTAACCAAGCTTGGGATGCCATCATCCAGTCCGCACACGTCGACCCCAACATCCTCCAAGATGCCGAGACCATCAAGGTCGTAGGCAACATCATGAAGACCAACGTCTCTGCCTGCTCTTCGGTCGGAAGTTACTTCTACCCTCAGATTGGCAAGATCTATCTCGACATGCTCACCATGTACCGCGCTAGCAGTCAGCTCATCGATGAAGCTGTGCAAAGAGATGGTATGTTTCGCTCGTATATCTTTGTATAATCATTGCTAATCTTCACAGGTAACATTGCCACCAAGATGCCCAAGGTCCGCGGCCTTCGAACTATCAAGAAGGAAATCCTCAAGTTGATCAGCACATACGTTGACAAGGCTGATGACCTTGAGATGGTTCACGAGCGCCTTGTGCCCGACCTGTTGCAAGCTGTTCTTCTCGACTACCAGAACAATGTCCCTGATGCTCGCGAGGCTGAGGTCCTGAACGTCATGACTACCATCATCAAGAAGCTTCAAGTACGTTGGACCCCTAATCGTAGCAGACACTCGGTCGGCTTGATCGCCATTCCACTTTTCACGCATTTCGCTAACATTTCCCAGGGCTTGATGACCAAGGACGTTCCCGGCATTCTCGGTGCTGTCTTCGAGTGCACTCTCGACATGATCAACAAGGACTTCTCGGAATACCCCGAACACCGTGTCGAGTTCTTCAAGCTTCTCCGCGAGATCAACTTGCGTTGTTTCCCTGCTCTTCTTCAGCTCGATCAGCGCCAGTTCAAGTTTGTCATCGACTCTTGCATGTGGGCCAGCAAGCACGACAACCGTCTGGTTGAGGGCGAGGGTCTCAACATGTGCTTCGAGCTTGTCCAGAACATGTCAGAGACCGACGCCGAGATCAGCGGACCCTTCTTCCAGAACTTCTACACTACCATTCTCCAGGATGTCTTCTTCGTCTTGACCGACTCGGACCACAAGGCTGGCTTTAAGTACCAGTCTATGCTCCTCGCACAAATGTTCTACCTCGTTGGCTCTGGCAAGCTGAACTCGCCCATCTACACCTCCGACATGGCACCTGCGGGCACATCGAACAGAGAGTTCCTTCAAAACTTCGTCGGCAACCTTCTCGTCAATGCCTTCCCCAACCTCACACCCGCACAAATCCAGAAGTTCATCACGGATCTGTTCTCGCAAGCCGATGACATTAATCGCTTCAAGCTCACATTGCGCGACTTCTTGATTCAGCTCAAGGAGTTTGCTGGAGACAATGCCGAATTGTTCATCGAGGACCGTGAGAAGGCTGCCCAAGAGGCCAAGGTGCAGGAGAGAGAGCGCGCCATGAAGGTCGGCGGTCTGCTCAAGCCCAGTGAGATCGATGATGACGAGCTGTGACTTGACCACGAGTTGGGCACCAGAACAGCTCATGACCCTAGGGACCCCGTCGTGCCGGCAGAAGCGAGACCCAACGTGGTTGGAGATGATGGTCTGGACGGCTGGCAGGTGTATGGCCTGTAGAGCTGTGCATCACCGTCGCGGCAATGGCATCTCACCGCATCCAAAGCCAAACGAACACCCTTGGGCATGAACAAAAAGGGCAAGAATCCAGTGCAGACATGAAAAAGGTACAAACTACAAAAATTGAAAGTTCTGCGCAATGGCCTGGCGCAAGGTGTTTATGCTGGGGACACCAGTAGGGGCGGAGCGAGCAATGACCTCGCCATCTTGTTGTATACACAAGAGTCATTGGCGAAGGCAGGAGTCGGGAAATGTTTACATTTGCGTGTTTTTTCGTCTCTTCTTTTCGCTCACTCTGCCCCATCTTCACCAGATGGCGTGAGCAGATCTTTGACTGTCAGTCTTCTTTCCTCTCTTAGCGGGTTGCAAGCATTAGATACTCCATGGTATAAGATTCATCACTGTAAATTGTTCTGTTCTGTCTCTTGTGCTAATCAAACCTTGTTACATATCCACATGGCCTTAGACCCCCGCTGTGGAGACTGGTTCGAGGCCCCACAACTGCCCGCATTTCACCTCCGCGCCTGGTCCACGTCGTTCGAGGCGGTGGCTGGCTTCCTTGTCTACAATCTATCCTCGGGATCTCGGTCTTGTTATTGCTGGGCTGGCTGGGCGCTGTTTCTCGGATGTCTATGTTCCATCATCCATAGAGCGATCAGGGTACATTCTCGATTCCTGACACGAGGATGTACACAAGAAACCTTGAGAGAAAACACGAGACGATAGACATGAAGTACGGCGGCCTCCGGAGAGAACCGCGATTGGTTTGACTTTGTTCCGGCATATCATTTAACGACAAAGCCGATCGAGGAACGTGTGGAGGAAGTCGGCATGCCGTGATCTTCTGACACTGCTCCACCACAAAAACACCCCAGGTCGTGCGCGCAGAGGTCGCAACCTGGTAAATGCTTCCCCCTCGTGGCATGGGGCACTGACGGGGTGGCAGAGATGTTTAGGCTATACCAGCTGACGTGAAAGCATGGCAGCGTGATCTACAAGGTACGGTCGTGTTGATATAAAAGGCAAGCACCTGCCGCATGCATTTAGCAAGTGTACCCCTCATTTTCTTCTCCCTCCAAACATGCGTTCCTCTATATTTGCGGGACTGGTTGGTGTGTCTGCTGTTGGTGCTGTTCAGCCTTTGGTAGATGTGAGCTACTCCAAGTACCAAGGTGTTTCGCTCGAGAATGGCATTACACAGTGGTTGGGTGTGCGGTATGCTGCCCCTCCGGTCGGCAATTTGAGATTCGCTGCGCCGGTTGATCCGTTGAAGAACAAGACTACCATTATTGCTGATACTGTGAGTACTCGTGAGACGGTATTGTACTACTTTTACTGACAATCTTGTCCGGCAGCCTGGCAACATTTGTCTTGGTACCGGGTCGGCACCGAGCAACACTTCGTCGGAGGATTGTCTGTTCATGAATATTTTCGCTCCTTCGAATGCCACATACGACCACCCACTCCCCATCTACTTCTTCATCCAGGGCGGTGGCTTCAACTCAAACTCAAACCCCAATTACAATGGCACTGGCTTGATTGAAGCAAGCAACCACAACATTGTCGTCGTAAACTTCAACTACCGCGTTGGTCCCTATGGCTTCCTCGCTTCTGATGAGATTGTCAAGGGAGGCAGCACCAACAACGGTCTCAAGGATCAAATCAAGGCTCTGCAGTGGCTGCAAAAGAACATTCGGAAGTTTGGCGGTGATCCCAACCATGTGGTCATCGGCGGCGCATCTGCAGGTGCTGCTTCCGTTACTCTTCTACTTACTGCTCACAATGGTCGCAACGATAACCTCTTCCATGCCTCGGCCGCAGAGTCTCAATCTTTGGCTGCTGTTCGCAGTGTCAATGAATCGCAATTCATGTACGACAACCTGGTCATCCGCACCGGCTGCACAACCTCCAAGGATACACTTGCTTGTCTACGCGGTCTCAATGCCACTTACCTCCAGACCAAAAACATCAACACGCCTTTCCCTGGCGCTGAGGGTGCGCCGCTATACATGTACGGTCCCACCCTCGACGGCGACGTCGTCAGCGATTTGACCATGTCCGCCTACCGCAAAGGCAATTTCATCAAACTCCCCGCCATCTACGGCGACGACACCAATGAAGGCACCGTCTTTGTCCCCGTCAACACTTCTTCCCTCGGCGAAAGCAACACCTTCCTTAAAAACCAGTTCCCCTTACTCACTACCGATCAAATCCGCAACATCAATGCTTTGTATCCCAACAATGCTTCCAACCAATTCCCGAACTCGGGGGCTTGGTGGAGGCAAGCGTCTGATCAGTATGGCGAGTTACGCTACAACTGCCCCGGCATCAATATCTCGGACATCTATGCTGCAAAGTTCAACCGCAATGACATTTACAACTACCACTGGGATGTCGTTGATCCCGTCTCCGCCGCCGCCGGTCGTGGAGTCATACACACCGTGGAAGTCAACGCCATCTGGGGACCTGAGAATGTGAGGGGTAATGCACTTGCTTCTTACAGTACTGTCAATGCGGCTATTGTGCCTGTGACACAGGCCTATTGGACTTCATTCATCAGAAGCTTCAACCCCAATACTTATCGCTTGAAGGGCAGTCCAGAGTGGCAAGCTTGGACACAGGGACAAAAGCAACGCTTGCATTTCGTTACCAATGCTACGGCGATGGAGAATGTGGATGAGGTGCAAAAGCAGAGGTGTGCATATCTCAGCAGCATTGCTGTGGATATCAAGCAGTAGTGTGTGGTGTTTGACGGCCTTTTGATTGAAAAAAGGAATGATGAGTATATCATTCATTGCATTTGGATCTTTCTGTCGGAATTTTGGAAATCCAATACCCCTATATCTAGTGACCACCACTATTTGTACAAGACATTTTTGGGGGTTCCTTTCTGCCCCAAGTGTAAAAGTTAGGTTTTCTACTCTTCTTGACCTCGGAAAATGGTTTCTTGTTTTGCATAATAAATATCGCCCTATTTTTAGATATTGTGTTTTGCTATCGAGTGGTTTTATATACAGGCCTTATGGTTTGTTTAGATATTATCATTTCTTAGTCTAGAGCTTATAGAGTGTTTTTAATAGACGGTCGGCTTGTTTTTATGCTATACCTACTTGTTGCCCTCATTATAGAGATGGTAATAATAGCTTTTTTTAATACTTTTTAACCTTGTGTAAAAACATATAATATCGTTTCCTATTAATAAATTGTTATAGCATTACCTTTTCTATATTATAGAGGTCATAAGCTCTTAGTAGCTAGATATAGTTATATTATAGGCTAGTACTTACAAAAGGATCCAGGTTCTTTTGTCAGTTTTCGAGGAAAAAAAGGTTTTGATGAAGGTGGCACCCTGTCAATAGTTTTGTCTTGTGGTATCCAAAAAGACGTATGAAGAAAGGTTTTTTATGATCGCAAGTGTGAAATGTATGTTTAGACCTTGGTTGTGGCGTGGATATGGTTCTCGGGAGAGGTTGACATCGGCTTGGGGTGTGTTGAAATGTGCTGTTATTGCCTTGTATCTAGAATCGCTTAGAGGGGTCACACGACCAATTCCACACCTCTTTTGCTGAACCATGTACAAAGTCGTCGATGTAGAAAGGTTTTTTTGTTGTAAATAGGACTTGACCCTTCCCCATCACGCCTCTTCCTCGGCACCTCTATCACTCTCCTCCAAAGCCCTCATAAACTCATCGATTTCTTTCGGATCCGTCAATGCCAATACACCGCCTCCCTTGCCTCCTAACCCTTTACTACCCACCTCTTTGCCAACCAGATTTCTGCCCACCTTGCCAGGCCCGATACCTATCCATCTCTTAACATGTTGCTCTTTGTGCAAGTACACAATGCTTTGATGCCACAAGACTGGTTCTGCAGCCGACCTCGCCACCAAATCTATCAATTCTGGAGCAGAGGTAAAGGGTTTGGCGGTGATGTTTGAGATGCAAGGTAAAGTGTCTGGAGGCGAGAAGGTTACTGCCCCAGGCGCGCAAAGCAATTTCCGCATCAGAGATACCGCTGGCAGCATCAATGGCGAATGAAACGGCGAATCGGCTTTTAGTCTCACAGCGCGTGGATCGTGACTGTCGAAATGGCGGATATGCGTCAACGTCTGATTGACATGGGCAATCTCTCCGCTGAGCACGAATTGCGTTTTCGAATTGATGTTGGCAATGTTGCAGCGCAAGTCTGGGTTTGCAGTCAAATGGCGAGTGATGGCCGAGATTGTGGCGTCGCGTTGCTCGGGCTCGCACACCAGAGCTATCATGCCCATTTCTTGGTGGGAGGAGGTTGAGCAGTGGGCCATGACTTCACCGCGTTTGCGCACCATGCGCAGCGCAGCACCAAACTCTAGGTTCCCTGCTGCGACAAGCGCGGCAAATTCGCCTAGACTGTGGCCGAGTGTGAAATCTACTGTTTGCTTGGTGTCGAAGCCGAATTCTTTTTCCAACACCCTCAGAATCAAGATGCTGGTGGCCATGATGGAGGGTTGGGCGTTTTGCGTTGCGGTGAGGGTGGCATTTGTGCCGTGGGAGATGAGTGAAGTCAAAGAGGGGGAAATGTTGAGGACATGGTCTATTTCTTCCAGCAGGGGTTTTACGGTCGAGGGGAAGGTTGTGAGCCAGGGGTCTAGCATGCCCACGCGTTGGACGCCTTGGCCGGGGAAGAAGAGGGCGGTTTTGGGGCGTGTGGTGGTGGAGATCGAGGAGGAGTAGCTTCTTGAAGGTGGACATGTTGGTGAATGTGTTGGTGTGTGTATCGTTGCTGCTCTTGCTCCCCTGAGTCTCAGTATGGCTGGGGCTTTCATCATGGTCATCGTGGTCGCGTCGGGGCTGTGTGTATTGCTGTGTCTGGGCGCATGTCCTTGCAGCCTTGATGTGGTCTAGGGCAACGACAAAGGTCGCTGTGTTGATTGTGACATTCAGCTTCGCCAAAACAACCCTGATGAGCCGAGGTTACCGTCATCACCGCACAAGCGCCTGTCCGCGGCTGAGGAAGCTCTCTCCACGTTCACCTGAAGCGGCCACCTTCGGCTTTAGTCTCTCTCTTGCCTTTTATATACAGCCCCTCACACCCCATGCTCCGGAAGACTAAAGACTCCCTTCAAGGATCATGGTAGACACAAGCACAACATGGTAGGTCGAACAGGTAGGTGCTCTTCATAACAAAAATGGGATATCATGACATTTCGTTGACTAACTAAGAAGAGAAGAGATCATGCTGATGATCAAGAAAGAGGTATCAAAGGGGAATCTTGTTTTTCGTAAATGGCAGGCAGACACACACGCAAGCGAGCGATGCATTTACCACCAGTCACCCTGGTCGTGCATGGCCTGTGCAACCTTCTTGAAGCCAGCAATGTTGCTGCCTGCAACCAGCGAAGGGAACTCGCCCTCGGCAGGGGTAACGTACTCCTTGGCCGTCTCGAGACCGTTCTCGAAGCAGTTCTTCATGATCTGCTTGAGCTTCTCGTCGACCTCCTCGCTGGTCCACTTCAGACGCTGCGAGTTCTGTGCCATCTCGAGACCCGACACGGCGACACCACCGGCGTTGGCGGCCTTTCCGGGTGCGTACCAGATGGCCGATCCCTTCTTCTCCTTTCTCGAGGCCTCGAAGATGTCGATGGCCTCTTGGGTGCAGCCCATGTTGGAGCCCTCGGCGATGAACTTGGCGCCCTGCGAGATGAGAGCCTCGGCCTCGTCGGCAGAGACCTCGTTCTGGGTGGCTGAGGGAAGGGCAACGTCGATGTTGCCGCAGTGCTTCCAGGGACGGGCGCCCTCGATGTACTTGAACTGGCTGCTGTACTCGGAGCTGGAGGTCAGGTCGCTGAGGGCCTTGCGGTTGAGCTTGAGATCGGCAATGACGTCGATAATCTCGGGGGTGAAACCCTTCTCGCTGGTGGCGATGATGGCGCCCTTGGAGTCGGAGAGCGAGACGACGGTACCGCCGAGCTCGATGATCTTGAGAGCAGCGTATTGAGCGACGTTACCGGAACCGGAAATGGCGACCTTCTTGCCGGAGAACGACTCCTTGCCGCCAGAGGCATACTGGATCATGTGCTCGACGTAGTAGACGAGACCGTAACCGGTGGCCTCGGGACGGATCAGGGAACCACCCCAGCTGCCGCCCTTGCCAGTGAGAATGCCCTCCCACTGGTTGCGGATCGACTTGTAGGCACCAAACATGTAACCGATCTCACGACCACCAACACCAATGTCACCGGCGGGAACATCAGTGTCGGCACCAATGTGTCTGCTCAACTCCTTCATGAAGGCGTAGCAGAAGCGACGAATCTCGTTGTCAGATTTGCCCTTGGGGTCAAAGTCGGCACCACCCTTACCACCACCCATGTTCACTGGAAGCAACTGTTAGCCTCTGGAAGGTGTGGGAAGAAAGAGTCTACTCACGGCCAGTAAGAGCATTCTTGAAGATTTGCTCAAAGCCAAGGAACTTGAGAATGGAAAGGTTGACGGTAGGGTGAAGGCGGAGACCACCCTTGTAAGGACCGAGGGCAGAGTTGTATTGCACGCGGTAACCACGGTTGACCTGGACCTCGTTCTTGTCGTTCTCCCAGACGACACGGAATTGGATGACGCGCTCGGGGACGGCGGCGATCTGGAGAGCACGCTTGTACTCGGGGTTCTTCTCGAATAGAGTCGAGTTCTCGAGGGTCGAGGCAAGCTCTGCGAGGGTCAAGTCAGTACCGGCAACCTTGATGGGTTGAGGCTCAGCAATCGAGACATACCCTTGTAGGCCTGCTCGAACTCGGGCTCAGAGGGGAGGTTGGACATGGTGTATGTTACGTGTGTGTATGAGGTAAGGGTGTGCTATGAAGGAGTGTAGGAGGAGAGAGAAGAAGTCGAAGATGAGCAGATCAAATAGACGTCGCGGGCAGGGTGGATAGATAAAGCAGACAGCGATATGGGCGGCCGGTGCAGGTTGAGAAAAGTAATTGTGTACCGTCAAGTGTTGCCCCACGCAGCGCGACGGCGAAAAAGCAGCATAGAGGGGACTGTGCGTCACCGAGCAGAACCCTGGACACGGTAGAGCGCGCCCATCAGTGGCTCAAGGCCTCCGGTTCTCGCCCTCATTCACGTTGGGCAACTGTCGTTCACATGGCTAGCGCTGTACAGGGTAAACTTTGGCTGCCAGCAACACGGTCCGATGTCGGTCGACAGCAGGAGGGGCAGCTCTGTCCACCGTAACTCCGAGGAAACTCGCACCACTCTGGGCGCAATTGTGGGTGCCACTGCTATCCGAGTGGCTTGACACTGAGCATAGTCGACATCACAAACAATTGATTCCTGCTGGAAGAGTTGGAACAAGAGGTCGTGGAACTCTTTCCTGCTAGACATTTGTTTATTCGGTCGAGATGCCTCGGCCATGACAGCGACGACAAAAGCTTCCCCCACAGATTCGCGCATCTGGCACGGCTGCACGCGAGGTTTAGCCACATCTGCGGCTGGGATTCGGCGCGCTGCGTAATTGCAATCGAGTAACCGCGACACCTCAACAACTGATAAGAACCTCTACCCAGAAGATAGTCACACTCCGACAGCGGTGGCCATGCGGGGACTTACGGGGCATCGGTAGGATCCCAGTCTGGAGAAGACACAGCCAAGTCAGCATAATTATCTCGGCAAATATCCAGTCGCTTCTTACCAGTCACCAAATACTCGTCCAACCCATCCATCTTGGTCATGTCGCCCTCGTCAATCTCGAAGCCACCAATGTCGCCGTTCTGCGCAATGCGCTCCTTCTTGACACTCTTGGGCAGCGGCACGTAGCCATGCTGGACCGACCATCTCACCAGCAACTGACCCGGATTGCAATTGTACTTCTTGCTGAGCTCGACAATGACGGGGTGCTTCATGCGCAGAGCGCGCGCCAGAGGAGCGTACGCCTCGACCATGATGTTATTCTTCTGGCAGAAAGAGGTGATGTCGGTGCGCGTGTTGAACGGGTGCACCTCGATCTGGTTGACGGCTGGGGGGATGCGCGGCTTCGAGTCGAGGAGCTCCTGCAGGTGTTGGACACCGTAGTTGCTGACACCTCCGATCTTGATCTCGCCATCCATAATGGCGTCCTCGACAGCGCGCCAACTCTCCAGGCGAGCCTTCTTTCCTCCGTACGGACTGTGCAGCAGGAACAGATCTATATATCCCAGGCCGCACTCCTGTACACTCTTCTTGATGCTCTTTCTCGCCGTATTGTAGTCGCTGTTGCTTGCGAGCTTTGACGTGTAATGTATGTCCTCGCGGCCGAGGTTCGCAGTGTTGTTGGCCGACTTGAGGAAGTCTGTTATGGCGTTACCAACCTGGCGTTCGTTGTGGTACATTTGGGCGCTGTCGACAGCAAGGTATCCGGCCTACGGGAGGGTCAGACTGAGATTGAGTGATGTTTCTGGCGTGAACAGACTTCGAGTGCCCATCGTGTAGCCTTGGTCGTCTCATTGCCAGACGTCAAGTATACACCAAGGTGAATTTGTGGCATGGACAAGCCATTGTTAAGCTGCGACTCGGCATGAGCCCAAGTTGGAGAGTGACGCAATTGTGAAAGAACGTGCCTTGACGCGACTGGCGAGATTGTACGTCTTCTGCGACATGGTCTGTTCGTAACCGTCTTCGTGTTTGCAAGTGAGACACTGAGTGTTGTGTTGACAGATACTTCGAGTGTGTGGATGTGCAAGGGCATGAGTATTTCAGATTCCTGTCGCTTTCGCATTGAGCACAGAGCCGCATTATCGCATGACGTCTTTTGCTGTCTTGAGTCATCTCCATCTGTCTCTACCACATCCTTTCCCTTTGGCTTGAAACACATCAAGATGCATCTCCGTACAGCACAGTCACCACATCAACCGGTACCGACACACAGCTCTGCCTGCTTGTCGAAATTAGTCCTTCAGAGCCGCAAGATCACTAACCAGTATTGATGGATTGCAGCAAGCACTGGCCTCGCCAAGGACGCCACTGAGATACATCTCCAGGGTCCCGTCTCGCATCCGCAAAAGACCCTCCAAGGGCTCACTGGGATCCCACTGCCGCCCTACCGGACTAGATCCATCATCGCGCATGCTACTCTGATTTGGTCGCCTCCTTTTTGTCCATCATGCCATGGCGTCAGCCTTGTCTCTGCTGAAAAAAAAACAACTACGGTGAACCTCTTACCCGGAGCCTCTGACTTTGGCCAGCAGCGCATACTTGATATCGGACCCCGCCATCTACCAGCATCCGCGACCGTTGTTTCCCTGTAGCCTTCGGCTCGCCCTAGCATTAACTTACCACGAAAGAATATTTATAATTATAAAGACCGAGCACTGGCCTTCATTTTTTTCCACGTAAGCCTCCAAAATCGTCAAACATTTCATCTCCATCATGCCCATGCATCTCATGACAGACGACGACAACATGGCCTACAATGGCAACTACGCCAACTCGTCTCGTTACGAGCAGCGGGAGTCGTCGCAGCAACAACAACCACAGCAGCCAGGGACCCAGCAGCACCGCCAGCAACCTCAGGATCCACCACTCACAACTTCGCCAAACTTTGACATTCTGGACTGGCATCCGGCCTATGAATCCTGCCAGCGTTACTTCCTCGACCATGCTCAGCATGAAGCTGGCACCCAGGCATTGTGTGCTTTGATCAATATCCGACTGCCTTTTCAATGGCATCAAAACCCTGTCATCTCATCAAACCCTTCACAGGTCCCGGGAACCAGTCCTGGTTCCGGAGGGCCATCATTCAATTTCAATCAATGGTCACGACCGAACTCTTCGGCCAACGGTCGCAGCTCACAACCAACGCCCACTTTTGTATCCCTAGTCCCTTATATCCGACGTCTAGTCATTACCGGATTCGACAAGCCTGGAATCTTGCATGGCTTCTTTGGTGATGCATACCAAGCTGGCATCACTCCCATGCAAGACTGTGAACGCCGCAACTATCTTTTCGCCGCCAAGCATGGTGGTTGGCGAACCTGCAAGAAGCAGTACGACATGAATCCCGAGGAGACGGTTCCTTTCCTCAAGCCGCTGCAGAGCATTCGCGACGAGGAGTTGGATGCTGCAGAGAAGAGTTGGAGTTCATGGTTAGCCATGGAGGATTGGATGATTGGTCCTCGTGCGCCTCATGAGGAGACTGGACAGGATCAATCGAGTGAACGTTCTAGACCTTGGGAGCGTGCAGGGGGTGTGGCGGGCTACGACTCTGGGCTTCCAGATGGTATCTGAAGCGTGTGATATTCTGCTTCTCATGTATCACAGCAAAACACTGTATACCTTGTATTGGCGCAACTCCGCGTTCCCTATACAAATTACTTTTTCTCACCTATTTTTGTATGACACGATTGGATTTGAAGCAAGCGAATTGGTGCTGGGATACTCCCTTTTAGCCACACTGGCCTTTATCTCGTATTTATTGTGTATTCTCCTATTCATCGCCTTGTGCGCTTTCGCAATTGGCAAAGAGAGTGACTTCTTCTTTTGCTCGTCGCCGGTGAGACCGTGCATCACGCCTGCCCTGCCAAGACAAATTCATGCCTTGCAACTTTCGACGAACCATCAATCAATCCGCCTCATCTTTCTTGCCGACAACACCACCAATTTTTATAATCGTCGCATTGCAATCTCTATCATTATTTCGAAAACACTTCGGGAGAGAGGCCTCTCGAACACCATCACGATGGATTCGGTATCAGCCAGCCATGCCGCTGAACAGTGGTCAACATTATTCCGAACTTGCTTCAGTCATCGCATACGTGCTACACAGCTGAGCAAGCCATTCTCTGAACTTTGGAGCTCTCAGCCCATATCCGGACCACAACTCGCTAGCATCATCTTTACATCCGGAGCCTCTGGCATTGACCCTCTAATCACCGATTATCTGGAACAAATTCTACGCGTCACTACCATCGACACTTGCGATATCTTGGTTGCTTTGCTGGCTCACTCTCGTTATGCACTCAAGAAAAAGGCTTCCAATCGCACTCCAATGAGTAATGCATTCTTTGAATATGTCTTGTCACTGCTCGTGCGCCTGGTCGCCGCTGGTGAGCGACCAAAATCCACTCGTGAAGCCCGCAACGTCGTACGAGCCTTGGGAGAATGCCTTACCGCTTGCCGTGCTCATGAGATGGTCCTTCTCATGCAGCATGTCGAGGTGATACAAAATCCAGACCCTCAAGTTGTCACGTCCTTCGAAACGCTGGCAACGCTTGCAATCGCTCTCCTGAACCATGCCACAGTCAAGACCGACATTGGTGTTTGGCCACAGACTCTAAAGGAAAAGGTTGCGTCTGCGTGTAGTGACTTTGCAGAACTTATAAGCCCGTGGTCTCATTCCCAGATTGGTGCACGCCTTCACATGATGGCCAAGACTCCACCTCTCGGCAAACCCGACTTTAGCACTGCAGAATTAGCATCGGCAGTCAACGACCTCCCAGTCACCAATTCGCGAGTTGGTCTCTACGCATACCTCAATGCAGCACTGTGCGCGAGGCCTCTAACAGATGACATGTCGCTCTTCAACTACTTACATGCCAAATATCAAAATGACACACAAGCGCTGGTTTCAGATTTGATCGTGGCTTCTTTCGACGTTTTGGCGAATGCTTTGCAGCAACAACAGTCACCTAATCACATTCTCTGTTACCGTTCATTCATCGCCAACAAGCTACCCTTGCTGATCACAACCTTGTCCGGATCATTTGCACCTATGACTTCTCAAGTATACATTCAGATGGCTCTGAGACGAGTCGATGTTCATCCATTCCCACCGTTGTCTTCAGAGAATGATACCGCCAACAACGAGGTCTTGAAAAAGAGTCGTCAGGAGTTTGTGCAGGCTTGCATCATGTTTCAGCTTGGCAACGAACAGGCTTTCCATTCCGTAATGGGCGAGTCGCCTGCTCCAGTTGCTTCTCGAGTGGTCAGGTACAACAGACAATCTCTTGCTCAGCAATGTATTGCCAACATACACCGTGTGGAAGAATTGGCTCGTGAGCTTGAAGGCATGAACGGTAACGCAGGTGCAATCTCAGGAGCGTTGGTTGACACTATTCAACACTTGTATACTGCAAAGGAAACCATGTCTTTGAGAACATTATGCAATACCCTCTCTCGACGATTGCCACTGATGGACATTATCTTGCAATACTCTCAGCCCGCGGACGTGCTTTCACCACTTTGCAGTCTGCTGAATGAATGGACTCACGACGAGGACCAGAGCGAATTCCAACCGCCTTACGAAGAGTTTGCCTCAGTATTGCTGCTTGTTCTGGCCGTCATTCATCGTTACCAACTGGCAGAAGCTGAGATTGGAGCATTCTCGTCTGACACGTTCATCATGAGATTCCTTAACACCATGTCGACGAGCATTCCTACCAGAGCACTCGACGATGACCAGCAAAAGCAGCTTACAAAATGGGTTCAAGGTTTGTATGCAACAGATGAACAGGGTGAAACGAACGGTATCAGCGATGAGACCATGTCACACTGCCCACCTCAGTCTTTCTATCTACTGGTGCCAACACTGTTCGAGCAGAGTGTGCAAGCCTGTAAGCTCATGGTCCTTGCCATCAACACTCTGAAAGGCGGACTCGAGTTTCTCCTTGAGCCTTTCCTGCTTCCTTCACTGATCGGCGGCCTCAGCTGGGTCACCAAACACTCTTGGGAGGATCACGGCGACACGGAGATCTTGCTACAGATGCTGCGCAAATTGATCCAACCTGACTCGATCTCTGGTGATGCTCAAGCGATGCATCAGACCATACTTGCCATGGTCGCACGACCTTTGGTGATGTCTCTGCAAGAGTTACAGCGAAGGCAGCCCAAGCGCAAGGACGTCGCTCCACTTGTCGAGGTTCTCTCGTCCCACTTGGACAGCCAGCGATCGGGCAAATGTAGTTCAGCCGAGCTTACAGCATGGTCCGCTGCTCCTGAAGGTGGCTTGCGGGCCACAGTCAGCAGTGTTGTCCGCGGTCTGATTCAATGGTCTTCACAGGGTAGCATAAACTCTATACCCTACAGCTACACGCATCGGACCATCACGACAGCTCTGGACGTGCTTGGGGCTGACGGTGTCTTGGCCATCATACTGGACGAGCTCAGGTCACAAACCCAGAGCGGGTCCGGTTCAGCAGCGCTTGAAGTTGCTACCGCTATTATTTGTGCGCCTTCGCCTCTACCCGCACTGTCTCAAACAACCGCTCTTATGCAATTTGACCAATCTACTCCGGTGTTAGTCAATCAACGACGTACGTTGCGTCAGGCGCTGCAAGCAAGGTTGGAAGAGCCCAAGGAGCTCCTAGGTATGGAGACTGAGCGTGTGGAAACACTCGTGAGACTCGGCCGTCGTGTTGAGGCGCAACTTGCTGTTCCAGCACAGCTTACCATGCCCATGACGGATCTTGATCTTGACTTGAACATGGCTGGTGCAGACATGCAAATCACCAGCGCAGAAATGCAGATGGCTGGAGACACCACGACTGATTCCGCTACTGCTGCTGTAGCGGACCAGGACTTTACAGCTGCCATGGATCAATCCTTGCAGATGGACACAACCAACATCAACGATTCCAACGCCATGTCACTCGACATGTCCAACAACCTCTTCACTAGCCAGGATATGGACTTTGACCTGACTGGTACATCCCAGCAACATGGAGCTGGGCAGATGAGCAACGAGGATGATATCTTTGCCGGTCTTGAGATGGACCTCGGTGGCGACGATTTCGATTTCTCTTAGTTCGAGACTTCTTCTCTTCCTTACCCTGGACATGACTGGGATTGGGAGAATGAACTACATCTCGCCAAGCAAGAAGAGCGTCCGAGGCTGAGTTGTGCTTCAGCTGCCGCTCTTGCTGCCCAACGTCAGTTTGGAAACGACTTTGTGGTCTTCAGTATGGAGCTGGTGAATGTGTCAGCGGAATCAGGAAATAGTTCAGCTGAATTGGTAGATGGTTCAGCCCAAGAGGATAGAGATCAATCACACCGACACAATGGATCACAAACGACCTGGGACCTTGTCTACCTTACGTCGCCGGCAATATCCGATCCCGAGTGGCATTTGCAATACTCGAGGGCATTGCTGGGACTCGAAAGCAGGCGTTACTCGGCACCGACACCATCGGCGCCCGTAAGTTCAGACGTTCCTTGGTATGCAGAGGCCAGACTTCGGGCAATTCGAAATCGAGAGCGCGATGCCGCGAGGAGAGCTCGTCGACAACGAGAGCGGGAGGAGTCGATACAGCGTCATACGCAACAACTCCCGGTGGAAGACACAGCACCAAAATCGGCAGACCCAAATCTCATGGATACACACGATTCGTCTTTACCAAGACTAACTCAGTCGATCAACGACCTATTGCCAGAAGAAGACGAGCAAGCCCAACCTCAGCGTTCGAAATCCTTGCCTCCCGAGAATCTATATCCCACCAAAGATGGGCAAGGCCAAAGTCAGCAAGCTGCCCCCAGACTTCGAGGTGGGCGGGCTCCTCTTTCGGCGCCTGTACTTTCAGGTTTTTGGCGTGCAAGAGCTAAAAGTTGGAAGATAACACGTCGAGGAAAGGCCGGCAGAGAGCGCAGGAGGAAAGCTTTCGAGGAACGCAAGTGGGAAGAGGTACAACGAGTGGAACGAGACGAAGAACTGCAGCCTGAACCCCAGGAAGACGAAGAAGATGGCATCCCGCCGCCGGAAACTGACAGAGCTCCCGACGGAAACGATGACGACGGCGGCGACTATAATGAGCCGCCCGAAGTAATGAGTACAACCTCTGAGACTCCCCTGTGGTTGTTTTTCAGTTTTGGCGATGCGTGGTTCACAGTCCATCGACATTCCGTCTCCATGCCTTGGGGATGCCCACCGCAAGCAGGAGATCAGCGAGCCCCCAACGGAAGCGACGGCAGCGGCGGCTACAATGTGATGAGTAGACTGTGGGGCACGAGGGCTCTATCACACACAGAGCCGATCTTTAGTTTTGGCGACATGTGGTTTACAAGGGAGCGTAGGCCAGAGTCGCTCGCATCTGGGATGTTTGCCACAGGTTTTTCTATCGTTTAACACTGAAAGCGTGTGTAGTCCTGGCCTTGGCAGGCATCCATAACACGATCATTAGTATCTGAGACGCTCATGGACCATGCTACAGACCTTCTTTTTGTTACAATCTCCTTGGTGTTCGTTTCTACCGTGGACAATGGTGATGTTTGCAATTGATGGGACTTCTTGGCGGCTTTGCTTTGTTCGACACGACATGATAGCTTTCACGAAAATGAACTGCATTTGCACCTTGTTACTACATAGACTACCGATCAAGGACCTAAACCGTAGTTACAAAAAAGACGATTTGTTTTTCATGCCGTGGTTACGAGAAAAGGAGAAAGAAAGGAGGCAACAGTAAAAAGAAGAAAAAGGAGCAAAAAAGAAGTCGTTGAGGATAGCACCCTGTCTTCTTTGTATCGTCATGTTACCATTTCTAGAGGCTGACTTGCTGGCATACAATTTTTTGCGTTTAGTATGTTTGCGGCACTTTTCTTGAAAGGGTTTGTACACGATGTGGTGGTTTTTGGTGTGGATAGGGGGTTAGAATGTATAATCTTTTTTTGCAGATGGGTTGGTTCTTTGGATTGGCAATTTTTGTGTGGTTCGGTGTCTTGGGTGCCAACTCAACGCAGCCACGACACATGCAAGATGAGCAGTAGATAGCCAATCGCATCTGGAAAAGGTCAATTTCAAGTAGAAGTTATGTTTAACCCGCGACATTTTACAAGAGGAACATACTTTATGGATTGATATCATTTCATATTACTATAGCAAAGCTATAAATCTTACACATATACACCATCTCTTCTATCATGACCAGTAAACATGTTCAAACATCTCTCATGTCCAGTATTTAACCTCCCTTAATCAGACTTTGCCATGCTGAAATCCTTCAACGCACGTCCATTCTCGACTTCCTTTTTCCAACACGTGCGTTCCTCGCTCGCGACACCAGGGCCTTGGTATACAGACCCATACAACCCAGTCGAATAACTTTCTTTGCTATTCTTGCCCGAAAACTTCTTCTTGTACCATTTGCCATATGCAAGTAGATAGTAAAGACGGAAAGCTAGTAAGGCAAACTTGTCGCGCTCCAAGTCTTCAGGATAAGAAGCGCCGAGGTCGACGGCGGCGGCAATGCCAGAGATACAGGCTACCTCGTGGGCATTTACCATTGTCCATGCGGCGGCGAAACGGGTATTGTTGCGGCCGTTCAAAGACCACATCCATGGCACTACGAAGAGGTAATGGGTAAAAGAGTGGCAGAGCTGGTGCCACCAATCCTTGCGAATGATTTTGGACTCGTCGATTTCGTCAATGGACCACAAATGCGAGTCGCGGTCTTTGTTCAAGAAGATGGTCTGGAAGACTGCATTGTCCAGAGGTGTGTCGGGCGGGAATTGACTCTGGTAGTTGCTGCAGTTGAAACTCATCTCCAGTTTTGTGAGATCCGAAGGGTACATTTTGATCAGGTACATTGGCTTGAAGTTTTTGCGTGCAAAGTCGACGCGAGAGGTTTGGTCTGCGCCGTTGAGGGTGGTGACGGCTTGCTCTTCGTTGAATTCCATCTCGTAGTGTTTGCGCATGTAGTCTGCATCCGAATGCGTGATGGTGATGTCGTTCGCGAATTTGGCGGACCCGAGCACTTTGTTTTCGCGCCATGTCGCGCAGGGTTTGAGCAAGCGCTTTGCGGTGTCTGTGAGTACGCAGAGGACGATTTCGTCATAGTGTTCTTCGATTTCTTGGGCGTTGGGGTCGCCGTTGCTGCCTTCGACTGTGTTGGGGACCCAGGCGCTGTCTTGGGTGTGGCCGTCGGAGGCGGGGGTGCGCTTGATGATCTTTACATCGACGCCGTCCTTGTTTCTGCGTACCACTTGAGTGACTTCAGTCGACAAGCGGATGTGCACGCCCTTTTTCTCCAGACTGGTCTTCCAGTCGCCGTAGAATTCGCTGAAGTTGGGAAAGACGACCATGGGGGGCATGTTGCTGGCTACGCTGGCCTTGTCCGGTGGGAACCACATTCCGTAGGTGGGACTGGTGCAGAGTCGCTCGAGCACCATGCTAGGGACTTCGGGGGCGTAGTTGCCGGTTCCCAGGAACAGAGCTACCATGGGCAGAGCAACGACATTGGCAAACTCTTCGGAAAACATGAAGAGCTTGACCACGTACTTGATGGGCACGAGGGCGAAAAAGACCTCGAACCATCGGATGATCTTGATCATGTAGTAGAAGCGTCTGACCTCCTTTTCGTGCTTCTTGAGCATCATGGTCGAGTAGACATTTGTCCAGAACTGGTCGTCCTTGCCAAACGAAACATGCAGCTTGACGGGATCGGCGTGGTGTCCCTGGCGCGCAAACATGGTCATGGTGTGGTGGAAAATGTATGAGCCGCCCTGGACACCTTGGTTGAGCCAGCTGGCGCCGTACTTGTTCTTGTCGATGGGGATACTGTAGGCTTGGCCACCGCAGTAGTCGACGGCGTCGACGAGCGTCACGTCGAACTTGTCGGGCTGCTCGGCGAGGTGGTGCGCACAGCTCATACCTATCCTGACGCGTCAGTCCTGCTTTCCCTCTAGTGTCAATAGCATTTCGACTCACCTGCCGCTCCGGCGCCAACAACCAGCACCTTCTTTCTCCTCTGGTTCTCCATCTGTTGACCCATATCGTAGCGCGTCTGAGAGGCTTGGGTTTGTAGCAAAGGCCTTTCTTCTGGCATGTGTGCAAAGGTCGGGTGGTCACAGCAATGCAGTTGTACTTCTAACACGCGACAAGAGAGAAAGGAAGGGTCATGCAACGGTCATGTATGCCCCTTGCGCGACGAAGAATGACATAGACGCAAAACAAAAATCACATCATGACCTCCAAGAAAGAGACGACGACATCGTCATAGATCACCGACAAATCTGGGGTGCATCGGCGACTATCACTGATCGGGCTCTAGTGCGCGAGATTGGCTTCAATATATTCCTCCGACTCTCGATCTGGTTTTTGCTATGCGACAGAAGTTGTTGGTGAAGATGTGAAGAATGCAGTGATAAGCTATATGATATTGTTTAAAGAACTTGGTAGGCATCGTAGATAACCATATCGCCCACGCGTCCCGAGCTCGCGATGAAGACAGCCGAGTTGAGCCATGAGTATTTCTCATTACCAGTCTCAAAGGTGAGATTGAGTCGCATTCTGAATTGATCAGGGCCAATTTTTCCCTCTCCCAATTTCTCAAGGACCTCCTTCTCTCCCGTCCTCGTCCTGTATATCATAGCGTCAGTATGCCGTCTTCTGTTCTGCTTCCCAGCCATGTCGGCATCGGGGTTGCACTACTCACCCTGTCGTGCGCAGGTAAATCGTCGCTCCGTCATGTGTCTCCAAGTTGTATCTGGTGTCCAGGTGCGCAGTTTGCTGATCACCATCATGGTCTCGCACGATCTCCCAATCTGTTGACACCCATTGGTCAGACAATCTAGATACACTGACACACACACGCAAAAAAAAAGGTACTTTGTGCTCACCTCCGCCTCCGGGTAGAATCTTGCCTCTTAGGCGTGGACCCTCGAATCGGCCGCCCTTGAATATCACAGTCGACCTGTCACCGTGAGGGCCGTTTCCAATGTGTCTGAAGGATTCCATGTCGCATTCGAGGTGGAAGAGGAATTGGAGCGATGGGATGGGTAGTTTGTATTCTGGCTTGGCCCAGTCGCTGTTGGTCAATCGGTCGATGCTGACGGGCGGCTCCACGGTGCCTGGCTGCGGTGTCGAAGATGCCATTGCTGTGAGTTGTGTTTGGCAAGAATCGAGTGCGTTTTGGTGCGTTCAAGTGGTATCTCCTGTTACCACATCGCGACAAGTTTTCTTTATAGAATTCATGGTCTCTCAATGACGTCGTGCTTGAATCTTTTGCTAGGCTAGCCGTGGGATGCCGACTCCACACGACGGCAATTTTCCCTGGCAGACGAGAGCATCAGGACCTGCCTCAACACTATGTTGGTATACTCATGGCCGTGAGACACGAAGGGGTGTCGAGATGGCAGAGGCAGATTGCTGCTGGGGGATCGCTCACGCTGCTGCTGGCACTGACCACCTCGGTCGGTCACGAACAACTCACCTTGATGGACGATCGCGAAATAAGTGGAGCACTGCAAACCACTCGACTTCACCCAATGTCTTCTCTGCCCTGATGCATATACCATCATCCAGCATTGCAGCGAAGCATGGAGCGAGCAACGCTCTTATCAGGCGCATTGCCGTCGCCTAATCCTACTGTCATCTTTATCGCTGGTCCCAAAGACCAACGCGGCTACCATCCCGCGCTTTTAATCTATTCCAGCTCAGAGGGCAATGCGCAATCTGTCCTCCAAGCATGGCGATAAGCCATTTTGATAAAGTGCATCGTCATGTAATGGAAAGAGGGGTCGAGTACCCAGAAGCGCCACGCGGGCGACGATATTGAAATCCAGCAATGTCGTGCTTCCCGTCAACGAGGGTCCCGCGATAGCCGGTCTTGCTATAGTGGTCGTATACAGTATCTCTCTAGCGTGGGGGGGAAAGAGCATGAGGAAATGACCTTAGCGTCTTGTTTTGCTATCAGTTTACTGCTAGCTCTTTAGCAGCAGACCCCGCCCAAGTATATAACGAACAAGGGCAGAGCTAGTATAATGGCAAGGCTCTACCTAAAGACGACCTTAATGTCCATCGATCACGCCCCCTAAGATGGATCCGTAGAACAGCCTAAGCGCTTAATAGAGCATGTTAGCAGCTTATGCTTAACATAATTACATAACCGTTTCTAACCCTCTAAGTGGCTAGTCGATCAAGTAGCGAAGAGGTTCATGTTAGATGTTTACATAATTATGCTAAGGCCTTACATAAGGCCAATCTTACTATATATAGTTAGTTTAGTACGTAGCGCAGCGGCTAGCTAAGTAGCCGCTAAGCTTCGCGGCTAGTAGCGAGAGCTCTAAGCTATGTAGCGTAGCTATCTATATAGTCGTTAACATAAATAACTATTAGAATAGTAGTTAGAGCTCTTACTTACCGCCGAGCCAGTAGAGCGCGTAGTCGCTACCGTCGATAGGAGCTCTCGGCCTTACTTTACTAGCTTAGCTAATTACGCTAATTGCTTAGAGCTAGTAGAGCTAATCGATTGCGCTAGTCGCTAAGAGCTAGTAGAGCGCGCTAGTCGCTAAGAGTTAGTAGAGCTCTCGCGGAAGAGGTAGAAGAGGTAGAAGAGGTAGAAGAGGTAGTAGAGGTAGAAGAGGCTAAGGCGCTCGCGCTAGTGCTATTAATAACGGCGTAGT
The DNA here is from genome assembly GCA_026538705.1 of Aureobasidium sp. GC_Fusr_1. Classification (NCBI taxonomy): domain Eukaryota; kingdom Fungi; phylum Ascomycota; class Dothideomycetes; order Dothideales; family Saccotheciaceae; genus Aureobasidium; species Aureobasidium sp. GC_Fusr_1. Next base: position 37 of record JALPCE010000291.1, on the reverse strand, counting down.
TAGTCGGTACTAGAGCGAGTAGACGAAGAAGGAGCTG
>JALPCE010000290.1:0-30181 GCA_026538705.1 Aureobasidium sp. GC_Fusr_1 | reverse complement strand
ATCTGGAGTTCGTCTTTTGTGAATCCCCCAGCTTAGGCGTAGGGGCTAAATTTACGCTACCCCGTGCCTCTGTCCTTGCACATTGCGAAGTTGCACTCGCTAAACAGGTCTCAACAGAGAGGTAGTCACGTATACAGACCCGTGGGTTAGCCGCCAATAACGACTTCAAGGATTCTGGAATATCTCTGTAAGCGCGGCTAAGCAGGTCGTACTCGATCACGACCTCGTTCGGCCGACGCCTTCACAGCACATCCGTCTGGGCGTGACATGCTTTGCAACACTTGTCACTCTTTGCCGCATGGTATCGCCATGCGAGATCCACTCTAGACTCGTCGCGGATGTCTTTTTCTTCTTGGCTCTCGCCGCCGTGGCGTTATCCCGAACGGCAAAGCAATGTGGCAATTATAATCACATCTTGAGAAGCACCGGCTGACACGAAAGCCCACGACCTGAATTACAGACCTGCACCTGTATGTCGGCGATGCGGGCCGTGCTGAACCCTCTCCTCATGTCTCCAAATTGCGAGATCAATCCAGTCCACTATAGTCGATCGTTTCCTCTACGAGAATTCTTATATTGGAAGTCGGAGAACAACTCGAACGCTTCCCAAGGACCGTTTCAAAGATCTTCAAGCACTCCAATTCATCACAGCACGTCGATCAGCATGCAATGCACTCTGATTCACAGTCCTCTAGAGGTCGTAGCATGAATCGGCTGCTGAATCACTTTCCGGCTGACGCCCTAATTCATTCTCAGATTTGGCAACGCCCTGCAGTTGGTTCGGCTCCGCCACCACGTCGTTAGCCGGGCCAAGAAGTAGGAGCAAATCAGACCATGCGAAAAATTGAAAATACCAAGACGCTTACAGCTCCCACAACGACAGATGGTCCCATTGTGGAGAGCTTGAGTGGAGATATCGGGGCCCAGGACTCTTGTGGATGGCAGCCACGGTGGTATGTCGGCCTTATTGCTCGACTGGACCATGGAAACTGATTTCACGTCCGACTCTGCAATCTTGTTCGGCATGCCGAGTCGGCAAGCTCTATCAGCATACCATCTCACGATTCTAGGCTCAAGGCGGTGAGCTACTGGACCAGTCATTGACCGTCATATACACGAGAGTCGTATCTCGGAATATGAATTGCAGGCTCGATGTGTATACATAGCTCTTACTGTTGCATATCGTATATGACTATCACGACAGGTCGCAATAGTGTGCTTCATCTTCTGGTCAATTAACAAACACGAACTGATGCGCTCAATGATAACAGTGATTATTCTTATACAGACGAATTCCCGAAGGGGTAGGCGGTCAACGCCTTCTCGGACGTTCTGTTCCACTCCTGCACAGTCGCATACGAGTCACGTATCCATGACATCTCAAAGGGCTCGTCTCCTGACCCTTAAGCTACAAGTCGACGACGTCCTTCTTTGTTCAAGAAAAAGTTCTCGACACGCTATTTGACCAGCCCCTTTGTTCAACGGCGTCACTGAAGCACGTGGCCGAGCGGCTCTGAAGAACTCAGAGGAAACTCAAATCCCATAAACCAGACAGATTTTGATCTCATAACTCATACCATCTCATTTTGCTGTTGTGCTTGCAGCCATGACTTGCTCGTCCTCGTTTGTAGATCCACCAGAGCCAATCTTCTGGCGTCGCTTCTTCTTGCCGACCTCCATTGCACCTTCCAAGATGTGAATCCTCTTCGAACACTGGTGCCATCTTCGGCCAGCCTCTTCTCTGCTCCTGTGGATTCTCAGACCCCAGCTTCTGGGGAATAATCGACCGAGATGCCACCGAGTCTCTCCACATGGTGATCCCCCACTTTCAACTCCACCTCGGCTCAAGGTGCTTCACCTCCAGAATTTCTCAATCATCACATGCATTTTCTCGCTTCTTCATAACGCCAATTCCGTTCGCCAAGCGACAGATCCATGATCTTGTGTCCTGATCCTCCGGTTGCCTACTCTCATCGTTTGACATGAAAGCCCCTCGCCATGGCAATGGCTACATACCATTCGAGCAATTGATCAAACTGGAAAAGGTGGATGAAACCACCTATCGCAGCACCGCACTACCTTTTTCTCCCAATGGCTCTGGCAGAGCGTACGGTGGCCATGTCTATGCCCAAGCCGTCTGGGCAGCGGCAAACACGGTCGAGGCCGGCTTTGTAATACATGTCAGTACTCAAGGTACCAAGCGTCGTTGAGGCGAAGTAATTCCAAGATCATTCTGACTTCAATGCCCAGAGTGTTACCGGTTTTTTCGTCCTGGCTGGTGATTCTTCGATACCGTTCATCTACCGGGTTCAAACCATTCGGAATGGCCGGTCGTATTGTACTCGCTTGGTAAACGTCACACAAGCCGAAGGCGATGGAATATGCTTTACCTGCACCTGTTCATTCAAATTGCCCGAGGAAAGTCATTTCGATGTCCAAGAGAAGATTGAACTAGATCAAAAGTATGGCATCGTTCTCTCTGGCAAGAAGCCAGAAGACCTGGAGGAAGTTTCGGGTATGGACGTGCCTTGGGTAGGTTCTGTTCACTCATTGATCAGTGATTCACAAGCTCATTCCGTCCAAGTACAATTCTCGTAGGAATCTCACAGGCAGGAATGACGCTTTTCCTGGGCTTGAGTCTCGCAAGGTGGACATGACTACCTACAACACTTCACTCTCACCGTTCGACCGTCGTCAACTCTTCTTCTACCGCGCGATCGGCGACCTACCACCGGATCCAAACGTTCACGCTTGCGCACATCTATATGCCTCTGATCGCAACTCGCTCTTCATAGTAGGACACCATCTTGAGATCAGCGACAAGTTTACACATATCGCAAGTCTGAGCCACACGGTCGCTTTCCACAGTCCTGCTTCCCATATCATGCTTCAAGATCATTCTAGCAAGGATAAAAACTGGTTCTGTCAGGAAGTATGGACGACGCGGGCGGGTGGGGGGCGAGCAACACACCATAGTCGCATCATCGGACCTGGAGGAACACATGTGGCCACGACTTTTCAGGAAGGCATGATAAGAGTGGGTCTTGGTGAGAATCAGTATGAGAAGGCGTATAAGAAGTCGCTGGAACGCCTCTAGACAGGCGTGTCGCGCATAGAAAGAGACTCAGATCTCGAGATCATGCTTTGTGCAAGACTATATGCTTGAACAGCCATCAATTTCCGTATCTCGTTACATCATACATGAATCGAGGGACCCTCTGTTTTCTATCTCACAACTCAAGCACGGAACAGAAGAGCTTTCTGGTCAGCAAACAACTCAAGGCCACACATGATGCTCAGGATGCTCTTCTCCATATACAACATAATCCACAGTGGCATGGTTCTTGTCGTCAGACCAGCTCTCATGCCACCCATTCCTACCATCCTCGTTAGCTCCATAAGCCAAACATTCACTAATCAACCAAGCTCACCTGATCCAAGCCTCAGTTGTTCCAATGGGTGCGTCTCGCAATACAGCATTCTCGATTTGCTGCTTCAGGTCGAGTTTTGTCGAGTAGGAATGAGGTCTGTACCAACAGAGATAGATCGAGCGGATCTGTCGACCAGCTTTGCTTTTCTTGAGCATTTGCCTTTGCTCTTGCTTTGCCCTCGGATTTTTACCTTTGCGATTGCCCATGTTCTCGCAAATCGAGGGCTAGTGAACGGGATGGAAGACTTACTTGCTTTTTGGATGAGAAGAACGAACAGGACAGGCGATGGTACTCGGTTTTGAGTGCCTCTGTGGATCGGCTTTGCCTATAAATGCACATGCTTGTATTTCTGAACAGTATAACAACAAATTTTCGGTCTCAACACCTGTTTGTCCCATTCTCGAGTCGGAACCCAGACCCGAGGTTGGAGAGACAAGACTCAACCCAAACAATGGGGTTGCACTTTGATGTCTGAGACTTTTCGTCTCAGGCTTTGTTATTTTGTTTCCGAGACACTAAGACATATCGCCAGAATTCAAATACAATGATCTCGAGTGTTGCTCCGAGGTGACAAAAATACATGTTTCTTGTTAGAGGACAGTCACCGAAAAGAAAAAAAGGTCTCAACTAGACTAAACGTCTGTGACACTTTGGAAGAACCGAGAAGTAAACCATTCCTTATCCTACTTCTAGCTTCCACGCATTTGTTTAACGGACGATTGAAGCAAGATAATCTTGACCATTTCTCGGTTAATGCTTCGGTATGCTTCGGCAACTCGGCTTATCTCATGACGACGTCTCCCCCTCCGACCTCGCAATACTCTATAACTACAACAAGATTTAGATAACCTGCTAGCTTATACAGCTCCATCTGACACAGGCTACATTGCGGTTCTCTTGTTGCTCTCTCAAAATCACCTAAATGGTTTTCTACGAAACCGGTTCTGATCATGGGTTACCCTACGATCCATTCAAGGTAAGCAAACATGTTTTCTCTACCAGTACTGTGGTTGCACTTCTTCTTGATCGTGCATTGCAATATTGCGCGAAGGCATCTCAATTAGTGAAAGGGTTATATGGGACTGCCACAATTCCAGCTCCTGAGGATTATCGCATCCTCATATGTACAGTCACAACACACCATTTCTCTCCTCCTTCCACTCTGCTTCACCGCATCCATTTTCGCTTTCATCCCTCTTGATCACAAAGAAAAACATGTTTCTGACAATGAACCAAAGGCCTGCGTAGTGCCCCGCCCAATCGGCTGGATATCCACCCGCTCGCCTCAAGGAACCGACAACCTAGCCCCCTACTCCCAATTCACAAACCTCACTTTCGATCCACCTTACGTGATGTTCTCTTCCAACCGCACCCCAGATGGGAAACGCAAAGACACGGTCGAGAATGCAGAGAGCACTGGTATTGTATATTCCTTCCCAACTCACCCCAATGCAAAGCGACACTAACAAAACGCAACCCCACAGGTTTCTTCGCCTGGAACCTCGCCACTTATGCCCTCCGCGAAGAAGTAAACATTACAGCTCAACAGCTAGACCCCTCTGAGGATGAATTCACACATGCAAAGCTGGAAAAGGAGGAAGCGAGAAACATTCCCGTGGCACTGGTAAAGCAAAGTCCAGTGAGGTTTGAATGTGCATTCGACAGAGTCATTGAATTATCCGGGAATCCGCCTATGGGTACTGTAAGCACCTTTCCACCCCCATCCATCCTCCCAACTTTCCTTTTTCTTTCTCTTTCTTTCCTAATCTTCTTTTATACTGCCAAAGCATCTGTTGACACACAATCAAAAAGGTCGACATAATCTTCGGCCGCGTCCTCGCCGTCCACATCTCCGACACGGTCCTCACAAACGGCAAAATAGACATAGCCAAAACGGAACCCATAGCCAGACTCGGCTACTACGAGTACGCGGTGATTAGAGAAACGTTCGAGATGAAGATTCCAGGCACGAATAAAGCGCTTTTGGATGGGCTTGAGGGGTCGAGTAAGGCGAATAGGAAGTTGGAGGCCAGGGATGCAGAAAAGGGACAGTTGAAGAGGGCGCAGAGTGCTGGTGCTGAGGGGGCGATTGGGGAGGGGGAGTGAGAAGGATGGAAGGTGGGTTTTGGCTAGAGGTATGTGTTCTCAAGAGAGATTCAAAGCATTTGATTCATGTTCTGGGGGGGCAGCGATTGAATGTCGCTGACTTTCTCTGGTGCAAGAGATGACTTTTGGTAAAATGAAGCTCGGTTGATCAGCTTTTGAAAAAAGACGCATAAATTTTGCTTTGCGTGGTTATGTAACACCCATCGAAAGGGCGATTTCTTGAAGATATTGAGCTTCAGCCTGTCGTTGGCTGGCTCGATGTCCTTCGGGTGCGGTGGTCCTCTGCTGCCGACTCGCTGCTCCTCAGTCTTTTCGACGATGGAAACAATGCTAGACTGTAGGCGACTTGGGGTTGTAAGCTGTGCTAACCCCGGGTCTCTGTGACTGTTTTGTCGACTTGATGTCCTTTGGCAATGCTTGGACTCGAGTTAGGCCTCTCCAAAGCCAAATCTCTCTCTTCCATAAGCGACTTGACCATCTCTTGGTGTGTTCGAGGACTCTCCAACCCCTCTCACGCTCAGACAGGCTTAGCAACCTTCCTCAACTCAGTCTTTCCACCATTCACCTCCCTCATCTCCCTCCAACTGACCGGCACCATCTGCTCTCCCCCCTCACTAACCGCCAACACAACACCAAACTCATTCTTGGCCGTGCTCGCAAAATAACTCCTCTCGTCTCCCAGACTGATGACCACTCCCCTCACAATATCGCCGACTCTGAAACTCTCGCTCATCTTGACCTTGTCGATTTCGGTGGCGCGAATGTCTTGTTGGCGGATTATGGCGGGAAAGGGTTCGCGGAGCACTTGGGTGCCCGTGGGGCCTAGGGCGAGGATGTCGAGGGTGGCTTGGCGGGGGTTTGTGCGTGTGATGCGGCCGAGGATGATGTCGTTGACGGAGGGGAGGGCGGCGGTGTATGAAGTCGATGTCGAGGATACGCTGATGGAGGGCGAAGGTGTCTTTTTGGAGGGTGCGGCGCTGGTGACGGGGCCTGCCAGACTGGCGTGGATTGTAGAGCTGAAGACGTGCGAGCCCGTGCTGGGCGTGTGTGTTGACGTGGGTGCGAGTGAGTCGCCAGGGAGTGCAAGGTTGGGGACTGTCATTGTGGTGGGTGTGATGGATGTTCAGATGTCGTGGTTGTTGATTGAAAGACGTGAACAATTCTGGTTGCACGAAAGTTGCGCCGGCCTTTGTTCGGATGACCTCATCAGTGTTGGACAGGGCATCACTCTCAACAGAAAAAAATCACTATTCTCAAGCTCGAAACATGACTTGTTGCTCTCTAGATGGATCTAGCAAGAGTCAAACATATTCAGAGTTGAGTATTCGACCAGCAAAGTACCCACGATGGTCATGTCGTTTCGTGGCTGTGAAAATAAGCATACCGCAAAGCAATAGATGAACTTTGTCCAAAGTCAACATTAATCGTTTCCGTTTCCAGCCACCTAAAGAAAATGTACAATATATTCATTTTGTGTTTCACTGATTCCAATACCAAGAGGGAGACTACGCTAATCATTACTAAAGCTATGTGAAGAAGAAAAAGGCGAAAAACAAGAAGGAAAAGAGGAGGCCCATCCGAATGCTTTGCTCCAGGATATCATACTTGTTTGCCGACTCAAGGCGGCGCGCGAGTGCGAATTGGTGTATCAAAATGATCAAGGAAAAAGAAGAAAGAAAGCCCTGACGCCCATGCATGTGTCCGAGTCATCTTGTCGTTGCAGTCGAGAAGCATCATCCCTCAGAAAGGGCTTTCTTGTTGCCGTCACCGCTGGAAATCTCAAGGCAACGGCGAGCGAGTCCGACCACCTCGGCTTCGCCATCTTCGCTACCATCCTCGGTGTCACTCTCGACCTGTCTCTCCGAAATGTCTTGAACCATCTGCATGACATCTTCGGCAGAGTTGATGGTGCCGACGAGACGAGTGTCGTTACTCTCAAGAAGTTGTAGCAGAGTCCAGATGGCAATATGTTGGAAGGTTGGATCTCCGGATGCGAGGAAACGAGATAGGTAGCCGTGAATACCTCCAGAAGGAGAGTTCCAGTTGGTCATGAAGATGGAGTAGTCTCCGACTGAGTAGGCGTCAGCAGGCGATTGAGGAGCCGAATTCTCCGAACTCTTACCTTTGCTTGACAAGTTGCCCAGAGCAGCAGCACTGTTGCCCTGGACCTCGATGCTCTCGCTCTCGGTCAGGGGGATCAAAACATCAAAGACACCAAGGCTCAATAGATGAGGCTTCAGCTCGTCGCTCAAAGCAAGGACAGCGATAGCAGCTGTCATCTCGCTCTGGACATTAACCGGAACCTCCAAGACGAGCTCCTTGCACTTTTGGACAGCACCGGCTTCCAGGACGAGCTGCTTGTTGCGGTCTGACGATGCGGCAAGGTTGCGCAGGGTGGAAATGGCGTGACATTGAATCTCTTCATTGTCAGTGCTTCCGAGGAGATGTACCAGGGGCTTGAGGAAGCCGGCGTCGATGATGGGAGACTCGTTCATGGGGTGGATCGAGATGTTACGAATACAGGCGACGGCGGAGAGGATGAGGGGGAGGAAAGCCGACTGGAGGAGACGGAGAAGGGGGCCGAGACCACCATTGCGCACAATCTCGAGCTGGTATTTCTCATCCGAGGCGAGATTGCGCAGCGCAAGAGCAGCTTGACATTGCACCTTTGGAGCATGGCCGTCCATGAGGTTGACCAATGATTGAACAAGACGGGTTTCTGTCTGTGCGAGGCGCTTGCGGTTCGAGGCATCAACGGCGATGTTGCTGAGAGCGGTTGTGCAGTAGTATTGAACATCGGTATCAGGCGAGGTCAGGAGGTGGACGAGGACGGGGATTGCGCCCGCATTGACGAGCTGTTGTCTGTTGTCATCTGTAAAGAGTTAGACTGTGTCCTGGATCGTTCATGCATGGACCGTACCTGAGTGGGTCATGTTCAGCAGAGCACCAGTGGCATTCCGTTGGACACGCATGTCCTTGGACTTTGCTAGCCTTGTCAAGGGAGCCAGAGCACCAGAGCGAGCAATCTTTGCCTTGTTGTCTTCGTGGGTAGCTAGGTTCGTGATGCAACCGACAGCATTGCACTGCACCTCGACGTTGCTCGAATTCATTTGTCTAATCAGCGGCTGAAGACCTTCTAGCTGGACGATCAGGATCTTGTTGTGTGCTGCGAGTCTGAGTTAGTTCTGGGAAAAGTGCATGGATGTGGTTTAAATACCATCTACGGCAAGGTTTCCCAGGGCGGCACTAGCAGCTCGTTGAACCTCAATGTCGCTGCTCTCGAGAAGGAAGAGGATGGGCTCGAGCGTGTTCTTATCCACAGCGCGCACGTCTGCGACAGGTAGCGTTAGTATGCATGAAGATGAAGGAGCTCATGGAGTCCAACGCACCTCGCTCGGTGATCTCGGCAAAAGTCAAGCTGGCGCTTCGTTGCAGGTCGATGTTGTGTGAGTAGACCAGGGTGCTGAGGGCATTGAGAGGGCCGCCGGTGAAGAAGTCGGTCTCCTGCCTGTTTTCGAGGAAGTTCAGCAAGTCGGTGACTGCCTCGCGCTCGCTGTCTGCCAGGACATTCTCATAGTCGACCGTGTTACGGCTGGTACAGCAGTAGAAGACGTTTGCGCAAAAGTTCCTGAGAGCGGCCATGGCCCTGCTGCTACGCGGACGGGGACGGGGACGGCGACGAGACTGCTCGTTTGAAGGGGTCGCTGGGGTGCGTAACGCTATAACATGCGGCTGGTTCGAGGACAACAGTCGAGAGGTTGGATGTGCGATACGATGACAGAATGGATCTGACTATCTGGTGGATTGAGAATGGACAGCTGCTGGATGGGACCGGTGACATGCGAACAACGACGTGATGCAGAGGCACCAAGCACAAGCACAAGCAAGCCGACTTGAGCTCGGACGTCTTGACTTCCAGACCCTCGACTGCCCAATCCGGCATGTACAATACTCCTACACTGATAGCCACCTTATCATTGCACTCTTAGAAGGACTTCCCCCGTCCCTGTCTTCGCGCACCGTCACATCCTTTTCTCATCCCATCATCTGTTGTTTACACCACCGTTGCCAGGCTTCAATCTCGCTCGACTCGTATGCTTGGCTGCCTACCGACTTCCATCTTGGCTGCTGACCGACTCCAACGACCGCCCATCACACTTGACACATGATTTGTTGCTCTTTTGAGTACACCGTCTTGACGTCGCTCTTCTTTGAAACAACACAAACGTCCGACATGGATCAGCCTCTCCAACGACAGTCGCGCTCGATGACGCTCCTCGGTCGGGCCAATTCAAATGCCAGTTCTGCTCATACGTAACAAGAATGCGGGGAGAACATGACTCCCGCATTAGCCGTAACTCTAATCCTTCAAACCATTCCACCTTCTAGCCATTTCTTTTTACCCTTACTGGCCGACGTCGCTGGCAAGGCCCCGTGTAAATATCTTCTGACTTTGTAGCCCGACCTGACTACTGTCTGTGTCCGTCTACCACCATCCACTCGCGAAATCATCACCGCGTCCAAAGAGAATTCAAGATCAAGATCTAGATATTCAAACGCTGTAGCTTCCCCAAGTCGGCGCAAAAAGTCCCCCTCCGTTGGCTGCCTTCCACAAGGCAATGGCCACACCTGCTCCTTCCCACGAATTTCGAAAACTCCGTCTCGACACCAAGCATGCGAATTCGTCTCAAGACTTTCCCTTCGCTGCTTCCTCGGACGCTGACCATGTCGCCTCTTCTCAATTTTCAGAGTCCGAGCTGCTCAACAATCCGGCCGCTCCCGATGCAAACAACAACCAGCCTTCGACCCGTACCAGAGGCTCATCCGTGAGCTTCAAAGAGTTTGCGACTCTCGACGACGGTCGCCTGCACTCGCTCGACCAGCCCTTGTCCTCCAGGCCACCTCAACCGCGTCGGCGCAGCACTCGCGACTCGTCCATGTCGGACGACACTGCCTCTGCTCCGGCTGCGCCCGAAGATTCTGTCAGAATAAACCCTTTCACTGGAGAGCCTGTCAGACGACGCACGAGGAGGAGTGAGGTTGCACCACGCCTCGAGACCATCGACTCGCACGATGCCACACAACTGCCTTCTTTGACGTCGGCCTCCACGGGGTCGTTGCTGAGTGAGCAACTGAGAAGCCCCGACACACCTGCAGGCTCGTACTTCAATGGCTCTGCTGTCATGACTCCTTCTCCCGCTGTTAGTCCCAGCATGGGCAGTGAGCCCTGGCCGATGATGTCGCGTAAGCCCACATTGTCGCGCACGGCGAGCTTGCGTAACACCAGTCGCAGGTCCAGCAGAATGTCAGGCTCATCCACTGGCATGTCGCCAGCTGCTCGCTTTCTTAGTGGCTGGGGTAGTAACTCTGAGTCCGCCGAGCCCAAACCGGATGACGAGGGACAGTCCATCGGTATCAACAATGAGTATGTCGTCGGTCGTCAAATTGGTTCGGGAGGCTTCAGTGTCGTCAAGGAGGTCATTGGCATGGACGACAATGGTCGCAGAACGAAACGTGCCGTCAAGATTGTACGCAGGACTGTTGCCAATGTCAGTGAGGCTGAGAATGACAAGGCTCAACAAGCTGTCGAATATGAGATTGGTGTCTGGCGCTATCTGAACCATCCTCATATCTTGCAACTGCACACGAGCTTTATCACCGACTTTGCAACCTTCTGTATCATGGATCTGGTTGAGAGTGGCTCTCTATACGATCTCATCAGCGAGCTTCGTAACAATGGTCAGATGGGTTTGAAACCGGACCTTGCAAAGACATACTCTCATCAACTTGCCGCGGCGCTGAGATACATGCACGCCGACGTTAGACTGGTTCATCGCGATGTCAAGCTCGAGAACTGCCTCATCCGGATAACACCTGAAGACGATTGTGGCAATCTCAAGCTATGCGACTTTGGTCTGGCTAGTTTTGTCGATGGCGATGCATCTGGTATGACTGACAGCATTCGATCACTCGACTCTGATGACAACAAGGAACCTGCTGGCACCCTCGAATACCTGGCTCCTGAACTACTTGGCGGGTCCACCCGCAAGGACTACTCGGCAGATATCTGGGCGTTCGGCGTTTGTGTTTACACCATGGTCATCGGCAAACGTCCATTCCAGCATACTATTCAGTTCAAACTGGTCGAGCTCATTGAAGGTGGCGACTGGAACAAGGATCTCGTCATGTCATCTCCCGCCGGCCAAGCCGACTCCGAGGACATCTGTGACTTGCTCTACGGTTGCTTGAACACCGATCCGGACCTGAGATGGACCATCGCCGATGTCATGGACTGCAAATGGTTCACTGGCCTTGTCGATGTGGCAGCTGACCCAGACTGGGAACACGTGAACAACACACAGACCTAGGCATATCTGTTCAATTCTCCCCTCGCCGCTGTCTACAACCTCTTTTCCGCGACGTGATTACTATGCAATGTTTACGAATGGCTTTTACGCATGGTTATGAAGGCACGACTTGTATGTTATGGGACGCTGTGACGGTCTTTGCGCATTCTTCTTGTCCTTTTATTTCTTCTTCTTCCTCTTTTTCTTTTGTTGCCGTCTAGCTGTTCTCTTCTGCTCTTGATACCCCCTCTTCTTACCATGCATTATTACTCAAAAACAACATTCTTGTACCACTAGCATTCATTTCGAGATTACTCTTCTCGGCGGCCTTTCAAAACAGTCTCGTCTATTGTTCAATCACAAAATTATCAACTCTTCTATGGCTTTCAATGATTCTATGTTTACTCTTGTTATGTTATGCAACATTTCTATCAAACGATCAACCCTTCAAAGCCGAATAATCTGACACTGAGATCCTCGCTTGCAACGGCCAATTGTGCTTTTGTTTCTTCTCCTTGCACTTGCGGTCGCCATCTCAGTGCATTGATGGCGCCGGATGGTTGCATGGACTCTCCAATCTTGCAAGTATTCTTGACCGACCAATCATCCATGCTGATGGTAAACACCGTAACACTACCATCTTCAGTTCCCGCAGCCAAGACAACATTCCCAGAAACAGCACCATTGTCAGTGTAAAAAGCGACAGAAGTAGCAGGTGCAGAGGTAGGGATGGCGAGTTTGAGGTCCGCGTTCACGGCCTCTGAGGAAGCGTCAATAGCCCAAATCTTTACATTCTTGTCTCTGCCGCCGGTGGCGAAGATGTGGGATGCGGAGCGTCCGGCCCATGAGCAAGATAGTATCATTCTACTGTGGCCTTTGGGGTTTGAGGTGGCGAGGGAGTAGGTGTTTGTGGCAGAGGTGCGGGAGAATAGTGCCCATTGGCGATCGCGGCCCACACTGAGGAGATATTTGTCGTCTGCAGAAAAGGCAAGAGAGGTAACGGTTAGAGAGTGAGCGCGCAATGGCGGTTTGACTTCTCTCCATTCCTTGGTTTCGTAGAGTCTGATTACCGCATGATCGATGGAACTGGCACGGCAAGCCGTGGCGACCAAAGTGCCATCATTGCTAGCAGCCACGCAGGAAATTTCATACCCGTGCCCGTACAGTTTCTCGAGTTCGGGGAAGAGAGTGTGGCGGGCTAAATGGTCTTCGAACGGCGGGTGAGAGAGATCCAATGTGGATTTTGTGATGGTGGTTTCTTCCGAGGGTTCGGCGGTAGCTTCTTCTTCGGGGGTGAGGGCGTTGATGGCTTTGTTGCTGAGACCGAGGACGGGTATGTTTGCTGCGTCCGGGAGGTCTGCGTCTGCTACGTCCTCGGCGGTACCACCAAGTTTGGCGAGCAGATGGGCTACTGCCTTGGGCTTGTTGAACACGCGGAGGAGTTTTTCGTCTGCTCCTGAGATGAATTGGGTTGTGCCGATTGCGGATAGACAGTTGAGATCATAGCCGTGGATCTGGGGACGCGCCATCTCGTGCCATGTGGTTGCGTCGTCTCGCTTCCATTGAGCAAAGAGGCGGGTAGTCTGGTCTGAACTGGTGGACATGAGTTGGGTGCCATCGTTTGACCATGCGATATCCTTGACCGCACGCACATGGCCAGAGATTCCAAGCTCGCGCAACCAACGGTCTTCGGTCGTATCGTATGACCAGGCGCGCCAACTTCCTGTTCTGCCCAGGCTGACCACTGTGTTGCCAGAGGGGGACCACAGCCCGATCCAGAAACCACCTGTGCTTCCTGTCGCTGTGGTCGAACCCTTCTGTGCACTGATCTCTCCCAGTCTGGTTGCGCAGGTCCAGAAGCCATCAGCGTCACGCTCCCACATGGCAAGCGAGTTATCTGCTGATGCAGTAAGAAGTTGCGGCGCTGCGTCTTGTGCAGATTTTGTAAACCAGCGAGCTGTGTAGATCCAATCCTCATGTCCAATCAATAGGGCTTCAAATGTAATTGAGTGTTTTGATTCTCCCTCTCCGATCCAGTGGGCTTTGTTAGACAGCGAGCGGCCGAACACGGTCATAGCTGGGTCGCTTGCTGCAGCTGCTACCTCAGGAAGCTCCTCACCAGCGTGGAGGCGCCAGAGACGGATATACTTGTCTTGACTTGCGGAAGCGAGCAAGAAGTCGCTGTCGGTCTTGGAGCTCTCGCGAGTAAAGTCCAATGCTCGCACCCAGGCTTCATGTCCGGTGAGCTTGGCCACGAGTGTGAAAGTGCCCTTGTTTTGCATATACACCTGGATGTTTGCCATAGTGCCGCCAACTGCAATCACGAGTTGACCACTCTGGAGTTTGGCCATTGCGATCGCTAGAGAGAAGTAGCGAGGCGTAAGTGTGATGCTCTGGAAAAGGTCGACCTCGACCTCTGTCTCGGTTGCACGCAGCTTCCAGATTTTCAGTGTTGCATCGGCGGCTCCGGTAGCAAAAACACCAGACTCGGGCAAAACACCAACGACATTGACAGAAGCAGTATGTTCTGTCAAGCGCTTGACCAACTCAAATTTCCCATCAGTCTTCTCGATCCAGATGCACACAGTCTTGTCGGCAGAGCCACTGATCAAAATTCGCTTTCCTGATGTTGTATCTCTGAACAACTTGACCGCGTTCACGATGTCGGTATGAGCTGCAAGTAGCGTCTCAACGCCCTGGTGGTTGTTGTTTTCCGGTCTCCAGATGGCGATATTGTGACCGCTTCCATACGCAAGCAATTCTTCTGTCCAATCTGAGGCACATGGGTGTCTGTTGCCTCCTGCGGCGATGTACTCTAGATGGGCGGCAGCCATTGTTCCTGATATGTTGTACCACAGTGTGGTGTCTTGCTGGGTTTGAGATTGCTGCGATTGTTTCAAATGGCTATTTGCGATATTCCCGACCGCATGAAACGTATATGACAAAGAGAGCGTGGTTGATGTTGTTGTTGTTGATGACAAGCATTATTTTTTGTTTCAACGGAAGTCGCAAAAAAGTTTCGCTTGCTTCGACGCGCGACTGCCACCTTGGTCTCGCAGCACTGTTTCTAGTATTGAACACCAACCCTCGCACATAGGCTTCATCAATATGGCAGAGACGATCAAGATTCATGTTGAATTCACGTACGGCGCACACGAATATATACGCTCGATCTTGTAATTGACACGACTACAGCGGTGGGCTGGAACTGCTTTTCTCCAACCAAAGAAACCACAAAGTCTCGTTGCCAGCACAAGATCAAGATGGCAAGCCAGCCAATATCGCCTTTCTGATTAAACATTTATGCGAAAATCTCATGACGGACCAGAAAAGAGAACTTTTCCTTCTGGACGAATCTGTGTATGTTCTTTTCTTTGAACACACCCCTCTACGTGCACTGACTAACACCTGTGCCAAGTCGTCCAGGTATTCTCGTCTTGATCAATGATGCAGACTGGGAACTCGAGGGTGAGGATCAATATGAGCTTCAACCAAGAGACCAAATCGTCTTTGTCTCTACTCTGCACGGCGGATAGGCAGTTACTTGGTGAATCAGGTCGGCGACCACGGCAGCACCGGTGACGGGCTTCTGCCTCGGTGTCGGCGTCTGATCGGGCCGCAATTTGTGATGTTGGATAAGGACCCTGGAAATACGACCCAGGCCGCTCGAAACTTGTCATAAACATGTCCGGATGCTCCTTGTGCCGGAAGAAACAGGGTCTGGACAAGGTTTCTTCATCAGGGAGAATCAGCGCATACCAAAACAAGACGATTCTGCAGGTCAAACGCGCAGTGCTCGGAGCCATGTTCATCCGTAAAGAAGAAAAGTCAGACGTTTTATCCAAGCCCTATCATTAAGCTCCGCTGAGCTTGACGATGATGCGTGCTTGGCAGAGTTTATGATTGTATGTAAAAACGACCGGTTCTTCGTCTCTGTCATGTCAGCCTTGCGTGCACACTTCGACTGCTGATATGAAGGCGACTAGGGGGCTGGGCATGAGCCAGGAGATTCCACCTCATGTGCTGTATGCCTCTCCAGTGCCATTGAATGCACCTAGCGGTGCTAGCACCAGAGCGCAGATACTCCCACTCAGCTTGGTTGCTCTTATAGTATCTTTTGTAAGCCGTACGCCCGACACGAGTACAGCCAATCCAGACTAATAACGCTGGCTGGTAGGTCGAAGATGTTGGCGACATCGCGCGCATGACGCGAACCTCTCGATTGATGTACTACATGACGCTACCAGTGCTGTACCAACGTGTCACGCTCCGCTCCTACCCCGAAACGCGCTATGTCGACGGACGACCAGAAGGGTATGGAAGTGGCAGCCCCTTCGTCATGGGCCTCAGTGGCATCGCCTCGGGCAACTCGGCTCCGTTGGTGAAAGAGTTTACGGTTACAGGAGCTTGGTCGGAACCAGGCATCGACGAGTACAGCAGGGGAAAGATACCGGATAGTACAGTCATGCTTGGTATTGCGCTCCGTGCCGCAATGGACAGGATGACACACCTCAAGTCTCTTGCATGGGATCTCGACTCCAAACCGACCAAATCCATCTACCAAGGACTGGCTGCTCGACCGACCCTTGTCTCGCTATCTCTGCGCTTTCCTCAAGTTCGGTCGCCTCGCCCGATAGTTGTTATACCGCCCATGCCGAGCCTGCGCCGTTTACGCGTAAGCGATATCGATCCTCTTTGCTATCCAGACGATATCTCTGGTTTGATCTTCCATGCCAAACAGCTGGAAGACTTGCGCATCCACTGGAGTCCTCGTATGCGGAAAGAGGCGGAACCTAGTATCAGCTTCAGGAGTATCTTTGGCCAATGCTTGGAGGCAAAGTACAAGTTGAAAATCAAACACATTGGTCTCCAGAACTTCTACGGCCCCAACACTGGCGACTTGAGTGAGATCTTCGAACCCGGCTGCGTCCAAAGTGCAGACTTCCTTGATGTCTTTGGAGGAGTTTACGGCCGTCCCAGTTCTATCTGGGTAGACGAAACGTGGAAAAACATCCCGGGTCCTGATGTCTTCAAGAATTACAAAACGCACCGTGTCAGCGAGCCCGCCATCGAACATGCCAAGATCCTATCTATGTTCTCTGGCCTGCAGGAGCTGTACGTGATTGGAAACAACAGATATGACCGCGATATGAAGTGGGATGTCAACTCGCCTTTGACCACGGGTACGACGCCTGCCACGTCTACATCAACACCTACTCCCACTTCTTTCGAGGACAAGCAAGCTTTCACCGTTTGTAGAGCGTATCTTCGAGCCCTAACCACAAATCACGGTCAAAGTCTGACAAGATTGCTTTTGCCTGACCAATGGCCACTTTCGGGAAACCAGATTGGTGATCTTGTCAGCAAATGTCCAAATCTCGAACAAGTCGGCTTCGCACTGGACAAGGATGCCGGTGAAGTAATGTCCCTCCTCGCACCTTTCTTCGTCAAGTTACGCGCGGTCAGGATCTTAGCGAACGCGCATACCGCCAGCATTCTTGCAGAGACCGAGATTGCTGGACTCATTGACGGGACTCGGACTGAGCCATTGTATTGGAGATGTTTGAATGTCAACATCAGGTATTGTGGTATTGGCGATAACATCTTCAAACTCGACAAGGCGATACAGATGCCGGACGAAGAAGGCAACCTCGAATGGTTAAATCTCGTCACACTGGCAACTCTCGAGGACGTTCAACAGTTCGAAGTTTGGAGACTGGACAAGTTTGAACTATGATAGGTTGTTCGCGAGCGGCCGAGGTCGTGTTGTGGGAGTCGTGATGCGAATGTCGTAACGTCTAACTCATATTTTACTATGTCTGGATCTCTTGTAGAGCATAGACAGATTCTGGTCGCTGGACACGCCGATTGGAGTCGAGTGCAAAGTGTGGCACCATGTACACAACTCGCGCAACCACTACTTCAAGATCCAATTTTGCAACAAACTCAAAAGCCCTCAACCTGGCGCACTTCCGCCGAATGCCAGTCATGGATGCTGAGTCACGGCCACAGAAATCACCTTCAGCAGGTTTGACCTTCAGCTTGTCGTCCTACTCCCCCAGCGAAAATGTTCAGCAACTACTTCAAATATCTGTGCGCCCGACTCGAACCGCTATCTGGAAAATATCCCGGCACCCGCCCAAAACCTGAGCCTCCGCGCTATACGATGCATCCTCTGGTTCAATACTCGTACCTGTTCAGCCGGAGTGAAACTTTCCTCGGTGGACTCTCTACTCACGAACTCCGCGTCTGGCTCGACACGGTCTGCAACACACAACTGAGGCTGTTGTGTCGGACACGTGTAATACTAGGCACAAAAAGTCACCATGGATTCGGACAGAAGCACATACAAGGGTTTGCTGGCGCGCCTTTGCCCCCGGACCTGCCTCTGCTCGTCTCGTCTGCCGAGAGAAAGCTCCCTACCTCTGGCATTCTGAAGGCATCCTGCAGTAAGCCTCTCGAACAGCACTTCTTACGGTCCACACATGATCGCCATGTGTCATGGGGAGAGACTCAGATCCAGCATATCGACAAGATTGGATGCACCTCCGCATGCTTACGCGTAATATCTCACACGGGGCATAATGAATATAGGAAGAAACGTCTCCTTTTACAATACATTATCGACAAGGATGCCGAGTTCTACCGAGAATTACTCTTTTCAGACTCTAGATTTGCAACTAAGCATATATCAGAGCAAGAAGCACAAGATTTGCTTTTGAAGTTGGTTGAACAACTGCCTCCTGTCGAGGACGTTGTCAAGAACATGGTTCAAGGAAAAGTCGACACGGAGCTACATCACGCGTCCTGTGTTTTGCTCTCGAGCCGTCACCTGGACTTTAAGTTGCGACTACTCATGCACGAGTATTTCGCGCTCACAGAGCCCAATCGACAAAGTGCCGCAAATCATGCCGACATTGCTCTCGAACTGGCGTTACGAGCGTCGGATATTCCTCCTGGTCCTGAGTCCATGTATAACCTTGTTGTCAACCGAGCGTTGCGAGCAAACCTCCCGAAAGAGCTCGAGGCCGCACAGAAAGTGCTTCAGCTGGTCAATCAAGGCCGAAGAGTGAACGTCTGCTGGAATCAACTGGCTCAGGGCGGCGAAGGGCAAAGGATATACATGGAGAATCCGGAGTATAAAGAGCCAGTCACATAACCCACGTCCGAACAAACAGATGTGGCCAAAGCAATTGTGCCCAAACCGATCTATGTGGATTGGGGAAGCGTTGGGGCCATAGCTGCTCCTCGCGCAGCGCCAGCGGCTGTCAGAGACACCATCTCAAAGTCAATGAAGGCGACTGACGAAGCAAAGGCCGAACCAGCAGAGATCGTCAGAATGGCCACACCCGAGCAAGGCCCACAAGCTCTCGCATCAAGACCAAAAGCCACAGAAGTCCCACCTCGATCAACGAATGTGCCAACAGAAGCCATCGAAAGAGTCGCGCCCCGAACAGAGTTAGCCAAGGAAACCACACCTGAAGCAGATGCGATCAATGAATTCATACACGAATCAGAGGAGCAATGGGATAACGACTCGGACGAGGAAAACCTTCCGCCTAGAAATGGCGCGTACACATCATGACCCGATATCTCCGTTGGATTCAGAGAGAGATAGACAGATTGTACACATATCTCATAGTCACAATCACGCAGACCTTTTCCAACCTCTACTTCATGATCATCCCCATCTCGTCAGCAAATTCCAACATGTATAAAGATGAGTGCGGCGAGGGGTGCCAATCAGAACAGAACAAACTCATCATTGCTCAACCACGTGGCTGATTGGTTTTCAGCGAAGATGGGTCAGATACAAGAGAAACGTGCCTATCTGCTACTTTCTTCACTCTTACATCCATCTCTTCCTGATCCCCGTTCTTCTAATCCACTCCAAAAACAAATATTCATCATGACTTCTCAACCACCCACCCGCATCCTCATCATCTCCGACACTCACGGCGTCAACCTCACAGCCAACCACCCCTCGCCCGTGGACCTAATCATCCACTGTGGCGACCTGACCCAAGAATCCAAACTCGACGAATCCAAACAAGCCATATCCCTCCTCAACACCCTCTCTGCCCCACTAAAGCTCGTGATCGCCGGTAACCACGACACACCAGTGTTTGCGCAAAAGCTGATTGAAGCAAACCTACAGCCACCGCATGAGGACAAGACGGTAAAGCAAGCATACGGTGATTTTGGCGAAGCTAGAGCTCTACTGGAGTCTCGGCGTGATGCTGGGATCATATTCTTAGATGAGGGAACCCACGAGATTGAACTCGGCAATGGGGTTTTATTGAGAGTGTATGCAAGTCCATTCACCCCGTCCAAAACTGGTGGTTGGGGGTATTGCTACGATCCTGACGAAGGTCATGATTGGAAGATTGGCGAGGACATTGATATTGCAATCACCCACGGTCCGCCAAAGGGAATAATGGATTACACACACGACAAAAACCGAGCCGGAGATCCAGATCTATTTGCAGCGATAGCCAAAACTCGTCCACTTATGCATTGCTTTGGACACATACACGAAGCCTGGGGTGCGAAAAAGGTTACCTGGCGAGGCACCGAGCGCAGCGAGCTTCCATCGCACTTTACAGACATTGACAACGACAATTCGGAACTCGTCGAGAGTCTTGTCACGCTACAGCCTAGGAAATTCGACTCCCAGGCAGACAAGAAGCTTAAAGCGGCAAAGCTGAGGAAATTGGTTGAAACTGGATATTTTCATACTGCTCCAACTCTGCAGAGAGGCATGCAGACACTTTTTGTCAATGCTGCGATCGAAGGAGCAGAAAATGAGACGCAGCAACTACCCTGGTTTGTGGAGCTCGACCTTCCAAGGAACCAGAAAAACGACGACAATATGTATGCTGCAGAAATGACAGAGACCACGATGTATTAGTCATCCCAAGCCGCTACCGAGACGTTGGAAATAATGTCTGAAGACCTCGGGCTGCTGATACCTTGATCCAACATATCGAGGCTTCCGGCGTATAAAAGGCTTTGAGGCGTCACTGAGAATCAAAACTGTTGCTATCTTCTTCGACATGGGGTCTGAAGTGAGGGCAGAAGGAGTATGCCATTGCCAGACAAAATCACAAAATCAAAAGTGTCCTCTACGTTGCTGGTGTGCATTGTGACCTTGCAATAGTTTTATGTGTGCATAGGGAGTTCGGGAAGAAAACAGTAAACAATAGCCAGTGTTGGATGTTAAGATTTCCTTCCTGTCATTCAACGAGTATGAGCATGCTCATACCATCACAGAGCTATGTCAGTATGCGCTGGTGTTACGTTATAATCTCCTTTGAATACATGTAGGCTTCTGCCATCTCTTACGAGAGGCTCGGGTTTCCTCTTGTGTGTAGGAAGAACGAGCTTTGCACTTTTGCGTCAGGAGCCTCTTTCTTGTATCAAGTTCGTCTTCCCAGCTCCAGTCATGATCGTTTGAAACGCTTTGTTTGATTCTCTCATGCTCGGACGAGAAGGGTAAAAAAGTGTTTGTCGTAAGGCCCAAGCAGCATTACTCTTTCGAGTAGAAGATCTCGTTGTGGCGGTGTGTTGCGTCGACCACTGCATCTGCAAGGGAGAAGTCTGCGGGGAGGGTTGGTTAACTCAAGTGTACTTTTCCTTGGTTCTTTCGCTCGTCTTGTGGTGAGTGAGAGTGGGTATGTGGATGAAGAAGTATGTCCATGCTTGGGAAGATATATGTATGAGGGAGAGCATGTTTGGAAGAGGAACGTATGAGGGTGAGGATGGCGTAAAGATAAAATATGTATGCAGAGTACAAGGTGGGTTTGCGAGAAACATGGTCTTTGGTCTGGATGACCTCAGACCGCAGAAGAGATGGGGAATGACAGAGATGTACATACCGATGTTTTCGCCAAAGTCTGTGCTGGTCAGGACGCGGACACTTAGGTCTGCTTGTACCTTGCCAATAATCTCGACAGCGTGATTGACAGTCAGATGTGACTCCTGGATCTTCAGTCAGCAAAGCTTTCTAGTATAACAAGCACAGCTGAAAAGAGTGCTGAAGTATGCAATAACCACACAGCGAGCGATAAGTCCTTGAAGAATAAGGCGGATGATAGGTAAGGGGGGACGGAGAAGAAAGTAAGAACTTACTCTGTTAAGATGCACGTTGATCTGACCGCCAGCATCGATGGTGGCTTCTTCGCCTCTGAGTTGTGTGACCTTGCCCAGAATGCGGACTGTGCGATGGGTGAAGTTCTCTAGGTACGAGGCGTTGATGCGCGGAGTTTGTTCGGCCATTGTGATTGATTTGTGTGATGTGTTGAATTCGGATGGAGTTTGTCAAGGTATCGGAAAAATAGCTTCAGTGGGTTTGAGGGTGGAGAAGAGTAGTGTAGTTGTTTGGTATAGCTGATGGCAAGCAGAAGATGCTCGACGGCGGCGAAACGACACGAGATCTGGAAGGAGACGCGTTTGTCAGGTTGACGCGTTGATTGGTGAATTTTATAGACCGGATCGAATACCTCAGCACCGCCGACCGAGGAAAGAACTCCGTCTTTTTGACTTCGCATCATTTCCTAACTCAGAACAGCTTTTTGTTTTGTTCTCTTGTGAGTGGTCACACATCATGACCTTTGCTCATCGCTACGTATAAGCGTTATACTTTTCGTCAAGCGCTTTTCCACCACTTTTCTCCAGCCTATCATTCGCTGTCAAATAGTGCTTTTTGATTGTCCGTTCTCGACTTTGCCGTTGCCTTTTGGGTCTTACCGTGTGGGATTGGCTGAACGTTTGACCAATCCTTCGCCCAAAGTGTTGGCCAAGCTGTGTTCTTTTGCGCGCGACCTTTCCCCATGTATCGATATCGGACCGTTGCACTTTGTCTCTATCTGACAGCCGGTCGATGAATTGCTCCATCCGTCAATGTAAGACAAGTGGTAAATGGCACCTGACTGACGATAAGATGATTTGAGTTCTCGGTAGGAAGGAAGTCAATTGGTTACAGCTGATATATGAGCAGCTCTACTCCAGTTAACATTGTGCTTCGACCTTTCTTTGCTACTCCTGATATCTACTTTGCAGCGCATCAAGCATGAACAGCTCACTTTTTCTGTCTCTACCTGTGGAGATACGAGATCACATATACAGCTATGTTTTTCTCGGCCTCGGTCCAACCCGTCACAAGCTTGCACGCTGTGGACCAGCATACTACATTCACGATTTCTGTCTACGACCCTCACCAGCCGCCCAGAAAATGAGATATCCGGATATTCTGGCCATAACAGCACGCGATCACCCTCTACTAAACACCTGCCATCAAATCTCCAATGAAGGCTTCGATGTATTTTTGAGCAACAACGAGTTTGTGCAAGATATACTTGTCACCAGCCTAACCGCCTCGGCATGCAAGTTCGTGAGTCTGTTCATCAAAGGCATTGGAGACAGGGTTCATCTCGTCCGAAGAACGGATCTTGCTATCGAAGAACCCGATGAAGATTTACTCGCGAAACTTATGGACTGGCTGATCATGGTCGCCAACGCCGAAAAGATACGAACTGGTGTCATGATTCTCCGAGTGAAGCTCAAGCGACCGACAAAAGGACCTCCGCTTTTTTCGCCTATGGGAGAATCCTGGACCATTGCGCCAAAAGACGAAGATGTGATGATCATGAATATCGTCGTCGGTGACGAGCGAGCCTCATGGGCAGAATTTGAGAAGAGCAAGGATCTTGACTGGGAGGGTCGTCAACGAGGAACCGACAGAGTGCTCGATTCATGTCGTGTCGCGGGAATGGAAAGTGTAAAGGACCGCGAAAAGGCATGGCGAGAAGAGAGAAGAGTTTGGTGGGAAGAGGCCTGGCAAGCAATGCGCGAAAAGTACAAGGGTTGGTTGGAAGTGATGGACGACTTGAAGCCCAGGCCAAAGGTTCTCGTAGGTTGTGGAGAGAACGAGTTGGGACTTCGGAGGTCGAAACAATCGTCCAGCCAGGCGACCTGAGCAAGCCCACTGCTGTGAGCATGCAGCACCGAATCCAATCACAAAGTATTTCCCATACACACAACTCGAAAGATGTGAATACACCCCTTGAGTCTTCCAAAACTTCGGGTTTGGACGACCGTTCTCCGTGGACGCGTTCTCAAATCCCACGCTACATCGTTCTAGAAGTGGCCGAAACAAACGTCTGTGAAGATAAAGTCTTTATACGGAAGAAAAGTCTTGTCCTCAGCCTGGACTTTACAAGCATTCGTTGTTTCTGAGATAGTCACATATCGTCCAAAGGCAACGAGCTACGGGGATGAGACGACAAGCACACTAGAATCTCACCGTAGAATTTCAGTAATGTAGCCATGTTGAGCAATATCCACATAATGCTGTTCTCCCTCTGTCCTGGTCATCTTAGCGGAACAACGCATCACCAACAATAGATATTGGTATCACGACAGCTATCTAACACCTAGTATGCTCTTGATTGGGAGAATTGTGTTACTTTAGTGACTTTGAGTCAGTGAACCCACAGAGTCCTGTTTGATGGTAGGTTGCTGTGTGTCAAGCGTCAAGCATTTCTTACACCAACACTCGACCTTTGCAAGTTCAAGCGATATATGCAGAATTGAGAGGCTGCTTTCTGCCAAGTCATGACTGTGTGTGATGACAGAACCGACGCTGTTTGCACAGTTCACAGCAGAGACCCGTATAGGAGAACAAGATTCAGAGTGATTGTCATCATGAACGAAAAGAAACTCCATATTTGCCCAATACATTTGTAATGCAAAACAAGATCCTAGCCTGACCTATCCATATAACGAAAAACTCTACTTCTTACCCATCTTCTTCTTGAGTCGCTTCTCAGCTCTGACATCCTTCTTCAGACGTGCGTCCACCATCTTGTATTTACCCTTGACACCGCCAGGTCTACCAGCACCGCGATGCTTACCCTTACCTGCCACAACAACTTGCACGGGCTTTCTCTTCTTCGACTTGCCTGCTCTAGCCATAATCTTGGAAATATTGTTTGCCTTGTCCTTTTCAGACACATCTTCGCTCTCGGCAAGCAATGCGGATTTGCGCTTGAGCTTTTCAAGTTTCTGAGCTGCGTGGAGTTGCTTTCTGGCCTTTGCTTCGCGGACCTTTTTGATGGGGCGGGCATTGAAGGCGCGCATCTTTTCCTTGATTGCGGCGGCGGCTTCTTTGGTGATGGGGCGGTGGGGTTTGGAGTTTTTGCCTTCGTCGTCGAGGAACCATTCGGGTAGGCCGTCGACGTCGCGCAGTGAGTACTTGTTGAAGTTGTCGTCCAAGAGGTCGTGTTTTGTCTTTTGGCCAGTGGCAAGTTGGTGGGCGAGCGTCATTGCTTCGGCGGTGATGATGTCGATGTTGGGACGTCCATTCTTGAGGGGAATGGCGTCTTCGTCCTTGTCCCATTGTGACTGTGTGTTCTTGACGATTTCGAAGCCGCCATCTGAGGAATCGTCCGTCTCGTATGCTGCTTCTTCGGCGGCGAGCTCGGCGGGTGTGGGGACCTTTGACTTCTTGACCTTCTCTTTCTTTTCCTTGACGGGTTTCTCGACCTTTGCGGGTTTGGCTGCGGGCTTCTCGGCCTTGAGGGGTGGCGAGGCGGAGGAAGAGTCCATTTCAATACCGCTATCGAGGTCCTTGACCGGCTCCTCATCTTCTAATCCGTCAAGTCCGTCAATGTCCTTGAAGAGATCCTGGTCGAAGAAGTTGGCGGCACGTTTTGTAAGACCATTTGCAGGGGCGGCAGAATTGTCGAGGTCAGTAATGAGTTGTCCGGGTTCCTCGTCTTCGTCAGAGTCGCTGTCATATTCGATGGCAGGGGCATCGTCATCGCTGTCAGCTTCCTCATCATTTGAGAAGCCCTCAAACTCGCCATCTTCGTTGCGTTCCTTTCTGGCCTTCTTGGCGCGGATTTTGGCGTCTCTTGCTTCACGCTTCTCTTGGTATTGGTTGTACATCATGTCGAGCTCGCCTTCGAGACCATCACCCAGCTCATCATCGGTGTATTCGAGATCGAACTCGTCATCCTTCTTCTCAGTCACAGGCACGACTTGCATCTTGCCCTTTTGCAGCTTTCCAGTAAGACCAGCCTTGTCGACAGCTTTGAGCTGGAACATGGCGTCCTCACCATTGGGACCAGCCTGTTCCATACCGATTTCCATGGGTGTAGTCATGTTCATCTGCAGACGGACAATCTCTTTCTGCTTCTTCTCGTTCTCCTTGCGGCGCAGCTTTCTCTTGTCCTTGCTCTGCATGTCCTTCATCTTTTGCAACTCTTCCTGTAGCTTCATCTCCTCGTCCATGCTTTCGACTTCGGCGGCTTCCTCATCGTCTTCCGCTGCTTTGGCCTCCTTCTCGGCCTCGGTGGCCTTCTTGTGATCGGTGGACTTTGTGCTGAAGCCGAAGCGCTCGCGGACTTGAAGACGCCATTTCAAGAGCAGGCGGAACTCCTTCTTTCCCAGGACTTTCAGATCGTTACAGCAGATTCGGACCTCTTCGGTCGTCTCAGGGAGTTTGTCGATGGTAGCCAGAGCAATGTCGCCATTTCCAGCTTGGTTGAAAGTAAGCTTGTTCATGCCACCAAGAATAGCGATGGGATCGGTTGTCTGGATGAACTCGCTGACGGGGACTTCGTGGTATTGGGTCCAGTCACCTTCATCGTAACCTTCTCTCTTTCTCTTCTTGACTTCAGGGTTGAAGACCTTGGCCTCGTTGTTGGGAACGGCATCCTTGACTTCGGCAAAAGCGTACTGGGGATCGAGGAAACGGGGATCGAGGTTCTTGGGAGCTTTGTAGCCACGACAGACATAGAAGGTTTCGGCCGAGACGTTACGCGATGATGGGGGCTTGGTCTGCTCGACCTTATCGAAGAGTTGCTTAAAAGTCCACTCGAGCTTTGCGCTATCCTTGGAACGGAAGACCTTGGTGACGAAATTGCCGCCGGGGCCGAGGAAGTCGCATGCGAGACGCAGAGAGTGCAAGACCAGCTCGTTCTGACTGAAAGCATCCTGTACCCAGGCAGTACCAACGTTGGGAGCACCATCGTGAATAACAGTGTCGGCCTTCCAGGTCTTGAGATGTCCACGGATGATGGCGCGAGTCTTGTCGGTGGTGATGTCTCCCTGGAAAGTGATTGTCTTGGGAACGGGTTTGATGGGAGCCAGATCAACACCAACGATGAGTGACTTGATGGGCATGGTCTCTGCGGCGACCTGCAGCCAACCACCAGGGGCAGCGCACAAATCGATCAAGCATCTTGACTTTTGCAGGAAACCGTACTTCTTGTTGAGCTGGACGAGCTTGAAGGCGGCACGCGAGCGGTAGCCCTTTTCTTTGGCGAGGTAGTAGTATTTGTCCAAACGGCCTTTGCCGTGCTAGAGGGAGTCGTTAGCCGGACAGCATGACAGTAGTGCAAGCAGAAATGCGCACCTTCTTCTCAATCGCCATTGCTGCTTGTTTTCTACAGCAGTCAGCGCAATACCTAGGGAAAGAGCGTGACAGAACAAGAAAAAGTCTCGTCTGGCAGGCGCGGGCTGGAATCTTTCGCCGCTAGCGGGCGGAGAAGATGGAATCTCCGTGATGCGAGTCAGTCACCGCCTACCGGCCACGGACGCGACTCGGGATTCTGCCAATGACGATCGTCCCTGTCAGATGTTGGCATTGTCAGTTGACATGGCTGGGAATCTAGTGCGAGACAACTTGCTCGCTGTCTTGATGTCGCTTTCCTTTGCTCTTTCCGCATTTTGATTCCATTCATACGCTCGCCGTCGCCATGGGTCCACGGCGAAAAAAGAACAAGCAGTCTACTCCCCAGGACGACCCTGACAGTACCCAGTCTGACAACACTCTACCGCACAAAGTCCCACCACTATCAACCACCCAGGGCAACTCTCAACAGCAGTCCGATACCGACAAAGTCCTATCGGATGCGAAACAGCCATCTAGTGCTTCGGACTCTCCAACGACATCCACGTCCACCCCCACAGCTGACAAGCGAGGCAGCTGGTACAAGGGTGCCTCATGGCGCTCAAAGGCCAACCCTGTCGCTCAAGCCACCCATGAAAGCATCTCCGTGAGTGGAGGCGCGACCAACGAGTCGCTAGCAGACAGTCCCAAATCCGGAGGTCGCTTCGTCCATCCTTCGTTGCGACGCAGTTCCAAGTCAATCCCAACAATCTCATCAGAGTCCATCAATGCCACGGGCAGCAACGTCAAGACCGACAAGCCTGCCTTTTTCTCCGACAATATCAGAAAATCAAGTGTCGACTTTAAGAAAGCTCCTATCAAGGAACAAGAAGATGACAATACCGACAACAAGGACCCAAAGTCAGACGAGACTATCAACGAAGCCCCAGTGAAGACGGATGATGATGCACAAGTCAGAGTTGCTGCCACCATATCTTCTTCGACAGACCTGAAGCCTCTCCCAGCCGATGCGATCAGTCAGGAGACGCCACAAACCGCACCTGAAGCTCCTTTACCGCCTGAGCCGACACAGGATGCTGCCTCGGGCTGGTTTGGAGGATGGTGGTCACGTCCTGATGGCTACACTGATCACACTAGGATGTTGAAAGCCCAGGATGATCGCAAAGAAGCTTCGAGCACCCCGTTACCTTCGACACCAGAACAAAAGCCTAGTCAAGAAACGACTTTGAATGTCGAGCCTATCAACATCAACGATACCATGCGTTCTATCCGTAGTGTGGGTACCACTGCATCGTCGCGCAGTTGGTTTGGTCTATGGAGTAATGCTCAGAACCAGCAGCAGGCAGAGCAGGAGCCAGCCACAACCCCATCTAAGGACGCATCGCCTGACCGACCTGCAACCATTGAAGAGCAAGCTACGCAATCAGCCGACACACCAACCAGAAAGCCAGCAGCGCCTGAGATTAGACAGGGAGAAGAGACGCCGCAGAACAAGTCATCGGGCTGGGCTTTCTGGTCGCGAGCTCAAGGGAAAGACGAGAGCGAAACTCCCAACGGCACACAGCGACAAATCGGAGAACTTGCCGTTGCAGACACACCTTCGCAGTCCCATCCCGAAGCTGCTCAGTTCAACGAGCAGCGTCAGCAAAAAGCAAAGCCAACCAAGCTCAACCTTCCGACCAACAACAACAGTAACAGCAGTTCCACATCACTCTCTTCAGCTAGTCAGCCACAGATTGCTCTCAAAGATGCTGCCATCAAAGCACACGACACGACTAAGAATGCAATCGATGCAAAATCACCAAAGCCTCAAGCGCACCCCAATCTCGTCATACCCACTTTCGACGAAAGCTATTCTCCTGAATATATCCCTTCATACCGCGAACGTCTCACCACATATGTCGCCTCTACTCTTCGTCTCATCGATGTACCCACCGCTCCCAAGCACGTTTCAGTCACACCTACTCCACCGAAGATCAAGAACGCCATCGCCATTGGTGTGCACGGCTACTTCCCTGCACCGCTGATCCAAAAGGTGCTCGGTCAACCTACAGGAACCTCAATTCGCTTTGCCAACTATGCCTCGACCGCTATCCGTGACTGGGTTCAGACCAATCAGCCCGATACACCTTGCGAGATTGAGACAGTCGCTCTCGAGGGCGAAGGCTTTATTGCCGATCGCGTTGCTACCTTGTGGAAACTCATGCTCAACTGGTTGTCTCACCTTCGTCAAGCCGATCTTATCCTCGTCGCCTGCCATTCTCAAGGTGTCCCAGTCGCAATAATGCTGGTCCATAAACTCCTTCAACTAGGTTGCCTTTCGCCTCATGCCAAGATCGGCATATGCGCCATGGCAGGTGTCAACTTGGGGCCTTTTGCAGACTATAAAAGCAGATGGCTAGGTGCGGGCGCTGCGGCCGAGTTGTTCGAGTTTAGCAGACAGGACAGTCGAGTCAGTACCGAATACAAAGCTGCTCTCGACGGTGTGTTGAGGCATGGTGTGAGGATAACATATTGTGGTAGTATCGACGATCAGCTAGTTTCTCTCGAGGTATGTTTCGATATATCTCAGCTCTTTCATCCTCGTACTAATTCTTGTGGATAGTCTTCTACCTTCACAACCCTCACACATCCCTACGTCTACCGCGCCGTTTTTGTCGACGGCCGCTTGCACGCACCAGACTTCCTCTCTCACCTCGTCGCCTTCGCCCTCAAACTCCGCAACCTGGGCGTCTCAGACCACGGTCTCATTCGCGAACTCTCCCTCCCTCTAGCAGGTTCCCTCTACGGCGGCGAAGGCCATTCACGCATATACGATGACCCAGCAGTCTACACCCTCGCTCTACGCTTCTGCCTCGAAACCACCGATCTCCCCGCCC
>JALPCE010000029.1:0-134469 GCA_026538705.1 Aureobasidium sp. GC_Fusr_1 | reverse complement strand
AGGAGATGAGGCTCATAGGTGCTAAGCGGCATAACAGACTCATTGAGCGACTATCTTGTAGGGCTGTTTACGCAGTGCTTTTGCCCAGCCCTTCTTTATATCGCGCAAGGCATCGGTCTCTGCAGACCTTGTGGTCGACCATTGGTCGTGGGTAGCCCGCTTTTTCTGCTTCCTTTGCCGCGCCTCTGCCGTAAGGATCGTGTATTGCTTTACCCTTGATGGCTGCTAATTCAGGCAACCATTTTCGGATGTACTCGCCTTGTTCGTCAAACTTCTCGCTCTGTAGCAGTGGGTTGAAGACACGGAAGTAGGGTTGTGGGTCTACACCTGTAGATGCAGCAAAGCCCCACCCACCATTGTTGGAAGCAAAATCTCCATCTATGAGGTGTTCCATGAAATATCTCTCACCCATGCGCCAGTCGAGTAATAGGTCTTTGGCCAAGAAGCTGGCGACAATCATTCTACACCTGTTGTGCATATCTATTCATCGTTAGCCCTGTCTTAGTCACATAGATGAACATGAAGGAATTCTTACAGGCCATAGAGTGCATCTGCCGGATCGCTGCATCGACGATAGGAAAGCCCGTTCTGCCTTGGCACCAGCGAGTGAAGTGCTCATCGTTGTACTCCCACCTAACTTTAGTATATTCGTACTTGAAAGGTTTGGACATGCACACATAAGGCCAGTGAGCTAGTACGTGTTTATAAAAGTCTCGCCAGGCGACCTCGGAGATCCAAGTCTTGATACCTTCGTTGCCAGCATCCAGTTTTGTAGATGTGTTGATCTTGCGAGCACTCCTGATGGCTGTCCTTGCAGCAAGAGTGCCTGTGGAAAGGTGCACCGAGATAACGCCAGTGCTATTCGCGGCAGGAATATTTCGAGCGTCTTTGTAGTTGCTGATCTTCTTCTCCAAGAACTTGCTAAGACGGTCGAGAGCCTCATGTTCACCGGGCGGCCATAGCGACTTGAATCGTTCTTTTTCTTCTTCGCTGAGCTTCTTGTTCTCGGGTGCCGGAGGTATCGCCGTCTTGAATAAGTCTGCATACTTTTCGCGTGCCGAAGCAGGATTCTGGTGCGGTGCAGCAAACTCATCCAGAAGGGTAGGATTTTCGTGGAGATGTCGGACCCAAGCTTTGTACCACGGTGTATAGACCGAGTATTGCTTGCCTTGACCTGTTGTGAGGTCGCCCGGTGGTACTACAACGTCGTCGTGAACTGCATGAAAGTCGATACCTTTCTCAAGACATGAAGCTGTCAAGCCAGCCTCCCTCCTCAGCTCGTCCACCTCGTACTCGATATTTGCGAAGATGTGCTTGGCTCCCCAACTCTGACACAGCTCGATGATCCGTGCTGGGGCATTCTTCCGTATCTCAACAGTCTCCGCATACAACGGAATATCCTTCTTGGCCAAATCTTCCTTGAGTACTTGCAACGTCCTGAGCTCAAAATCAACACGTACGGGTGCAGTCAAATGGGCTTGGTAATCCTGCGGACTGATGATGAAAAGACAGATCAAGGGCACACCTTTTGACTTTGCCTTTTCGCTCGCCAGGTGCAGAGCACGGTTGTCTGCTGTCCGCAGATCGCGCTTGAACCAGTGTACCACAGCATCGCCTACGTCGATCTTGTTGCGCGCAAAGGCCGTCTTTTGTACGGCTTGAGTGAGCAGCTCGATAGGACGAGGGATCTCGTTGGCATTGTAGCGAGCGCATCGATCGTTTGACATCTCAGCAGGGTAGAACTCGCGTTGTATGACCCCATATCTTTCTTCCAGTATCTCGCGATCGCGGTCTTGGTAGTCCGGTGCCTCGGACTTGACCTTGGCCTCTGGCTCGGTCTTGATGTGCGACTTGATGGAGGGCTGCAAGGCATCAAAGGCCGTCTTTTTGAGTGCAGGGGCTTCGGAGGGCGTGCTGGGGGTTGCTTTGCGCTTCGGAGGCATTGTCTGGAATCTCAGGTGGGCAAAGGTCGTTCGTAGGGGCGTGGGTGTTCTGAGGACGGCTCTCAATTCACAGGCTTTAACGGCGACGTGTCGCATGTACAGTGCAGCCAGTAGCGATGGAGACGATACAAGGACATGGCGAAGAGCATTGTTCTGATTAGGAACCAAGTGCTTCTTTGTTGCAACGGCCGATCAATGGGTTGACGCGTAGAGCGTGTGGATCGATCGCCAAGTGACGTCGACAACATCGCCCTGAGACGCTCGGACTCAAAGCTTCAGAACTCTACCACCCAGCCACATGTTGAGGACATGCTTCCAAACTATCCATACAAGCTCATGCCATACACATGGTGTAGCTACAAGTCAACCATCTATTCGTTCTTTATCCGCTACTACCCCGATCGATAAGGAACTCTTTCAGCTGATCACACCAGCTGCTCTCCACACAACACCCTCGATGATACCAGCCCATCTGTAAAGTGCCTTCTTGTCACCTGCCTGAATCGCCTCAACCAGTCCTGGATACGTGTCTCCAGCATACCCGGTCCACTTGCCAGGTGCGAACACGACATGCTTGAACCAGCCTCTTCCGTCAAGCCCCTTCGGGAATAAGAAGGCACGCTCCAGCATCTTGTACTGTGTGTTGACAGCTCGGATCTCAGCAAAGAGTCTGTTGGTGGCAGCAGGATTGTGCTTGCCCTCTGCTGCAGTAGCTTGTGCAGCCAGACCAGCCGCACGCGCATCGAAACTATGCGCCGCACGCTGAAGGTACTCGATGGCCAGATCAAGGTCCACGAACATGGACACATCCTGTTCCTCCTTGTCTCTGTAAGCCATGCCCGATGAGTTGGCCATGTGCTTGACGCTGTCAAGATATCTTTCGAGGCTGGAAGCGTAGTCGGTGGCATTGAACGGTACCACAGCTTTCTCGCTCAGTGACGCTGCAAGTAGAGACCAAACCTTGGCAGCTGTGACATGGTATTGGAAGGTCGGGTCACCGTATTTGATCATCCAGG
Organism: Aureobasidium sp. GC_Fusr_1; assembly: GCA_026538705.1. Taxonomy (NCBI): domain Eukaryota; kingdom Fungi; phylum Ascomycota; class Dothideomycetes; order Dothideales; family Saccotheciaceae; genus Aureobasidium; species Aureobasidium sp. GC_Fusr_1. Next base: position 131,510 of record JALPCE010000029.1, on the reverse strand, counting down.
CATAACTGTCATAGTTGCTATGATAATGGTAGATGGGATCCAGAGGTCCAGTCTTGCCAAATCCAAAGTCAGCACTGGGAATACCAGCAAAGTCTTGGAAGGCTGTAAAGTCGGAGCCAGATCCCATGGTGCCAATGTGTTTGTCCCACAAGTCATACACGGTCGATCCTTCAACGGTCTGGTTTGGCGATTTGATCGACTTGGTCACTTCGTAAATTGCTTGGTTAAGCAAAGGCGCAGCATTGGCGTTGAATCTTGTGCCACGAGTACCGACATCAACGTTGAGGTAAGCAACAGCAGAGTCCTTGAGCCACGGCAGATAATCTTCGACCCATTCAGTTGAGCCGACAAGACCATATTCTTCGCCATCCCAGCTGGCAAACACGATGGTTCTCTGTGGCTTCCAGCCCTTGGCAAGAGCAACGCCAAACGAGCGGATAACTTCGTTTAGAGCTGCAGATCCCGAGTTGGGGTCGCCAGCACCGCCAGCAATCCAGGCGTCTCTGTGGTTTCCGAGAACAATGACTTCATCTGAAAGGGATCCGTTGATGATACCGATCGTGTTCCAAATGGGTGTAATGGTGTAGTTCTGCAGGTTCATCAGATTGATGGTGACAGACGGTGGGGATGGGCCGATGTTGTAAGAAACATTCTTGTGTTCAAGACCGCCCTTGTGCCAACGAGCAGGGAAGGAAGAAGCATTAGGTCCATGGCCGTTCAAGGCCTGAAGCAGGGGAATAGCCTCTGCGTACGAAATGGGCAACGACGGAATCGAGGGTGTGGACACATTTGCAGGTTTGCGAGGCACGCCAGGCTTCGAGGCGTATCCAGGAGTAGTAGGGTCACCAGGGAACTGGCTCAGGTATTGCACACTGCCTCTCTGGACAGAGCTCGGGTTTCTGGCAGGGCCTTCGGGGTATGGCTTATAACCATTGACTTCGGTGACAAGACCATCATCACCAGGATCGCTGTAAATGATGGTTCCTACCATGCCAAGCTCCTGTGCTCTCTTGACCTTGAGACCTCTGAAAATGCTTCCGTATCGCACAAGCGCGATCTTGCCTTTCAGCTCGATACCGGCCGCGACTAGATTCTCAAAGTCTGTATAGGTACCAAAGTTGCAGTAAACGTATTGCGCAGTGACATTTCCGCTGGCCGAGTAGCCATGGAAGGTAGGCACGCGGTCTTTCATGCCAGATGTAGGATCCTCCTCCAAGACGTCTTCCTCGAGAGTTGCCTCGAACGAGACCTCTCCATTTTTCAGCAGAGCAAGTCTGTGGTCCAGAGGATAGTTGATGTAGACTTCGTATGGCACGACCTCGCTCTTGACTCCAAACTCTTCCCATCTTTCCTTGGTCCAGACAGCCTGACTCAAGTTCTGTCCGGCAAGATGTGGGCCAGCCGTGTAAAATTGAGACCACTCTTTGGCCTTGTCCGGGTCGGGTGTGGTGGAGAGTATGTCTTTAAGGTCTGAATAACTCAAGCCATCTCCAGCAGGCCACTGCGAGTGTGGTGGGTTCACGGGGCCGGTCAGGCTGTCCCATGGCACGAGTTTGTCCAGCTTGTCATCACCAAACAGGTCGCTCTGACCAAAGACGGAGGATAGAAGGGCGAGTGCAAGCGTGGTAAGCGGTAGGACGACCAGGGCTATGGTGCAAAAGCGACGAAGCTGTGCTGTTTCAGCAACCCGTCTTTGCTTGTATCCATTCTCAACGGAACCATAAACTCGCAAACAAACTCACAGTATGGTTTCCATATCGATCACGATGAGGTCGCACACCAACGACTTGGATGAGTGGGGTTTGCTCGTCGTTGGAGGACATGTTTCGAGCTGTTTTCTTCTCTCTCATCTCCTTCATCATGAGCACTCCGCTTCTGGAGGCAAAGCAGGTCGGGAGGGAGTGACAAGCCCAAGCAGTAGTCTGCTCATTGATATGTGACAACCATCCTTCACCTACTCCACTTCTGCTCACAGATAGGGCGTTTGCGTGACCGATGACCTTCCAACTTGAGCTTGGATTCGCCGACTCGGTGATGTCATTGGTCTTGGCAGTTCCTCAGTCGTTCCCTCGATGTGCCTGCGAACCATCTCCGGACTTTGCTGCAGTTCGTCTCTGCTGTAACAGATGTCGTGAGCACGCCAAGCATTTCTGTGGATGTGGCTGTGAGTGTTTTGGACCCTGTCAAACAAATTCCCATAACCTCCATCGCTTATTCAGATACTCTAACTGCTCTGGGATTGTCTGCTTCTCCCACCACAATCATACTGAACGTCGAAAATCACGTTGAGGAAATCAAAGGTCTGAGTAACATCTCACGGCTGACAGGCTTTGCGAAAAGATGGGTCTTGGGTACACGATTGAGGTCGAATCCTTTCTTGGCTTTGAATCGGCATACCTAGCTGCAATCCGTCAAAAGAATACTCCATTGATATCCAATGGTTGTAGTCTTCATGGCATCGACCACGGATTCTCTGCGGCACGTCCAGGCGGTCGCTGAGGTCGGGATTTAGCTTGATTTTGCAAGTTTGAGAGCATAGGTCTCCATACTTGCGTAGCAACCAAATGCTGGGCCATGGACAGGAGGTCGTCTGTTACGCCATGAGTGTGAATCTCTTTGGCCATCTGTTGCGCCATGGCCCGATCATCAATCGAATTGAGCAGCGAGATCAGCGTCCTGAGCGTGCGATTCTCGTCCTGAAGTTTGCGCATCTCAATTTCGAGGTTGCGTTGGTAGCGCAACAGCTCTGCTTCCCTCTCAACCATTTGTATGGTCGGAAGTGAAGCTGGGTTATATGGGCCAAGGACATTTGACGAACTAGGGCCAGAAGAGAAACCACCTGGTTCCGGAGCAGGATTTAGCAGGAGTCGCATTGGGACTCCGCCTGAAGAATTGTTGTATGATGACGGGGCTGGCTCAGGCACTAGAGTCCGAGTCGCCCCTCCAGTGTGAAAGGGAGACTTTTTCAGTACCTCGATTTCCTCTTCCAGCTTCTTGATAGAGGTGATCTGTTGCTCAATCTTCTGTTTGTACGCAGCAACCCGGGATTGGTTGGGCTCGAGGTCATATGTGCAGGCCGGCACGCCCCGTTTCGTACAATTGCTGCAAGCAGGCTTTTTGCCATCGCACTATCAGATCGGGTCAACAACAGGCCAAGTCAGAAAACTTGAGGGATAGAAAACAGACCTTTGTTTTCCGTCGTCTACAGTCCTGGCAAGCAACACTCGCTAAAGGCGCTCGTTTCTTGGGAAGTGCACTGGAAGGCCCACTTGATCGTGACGGACTCGAAGTTGAATCCCCCGCGGGGTCACCCATCTGAATAAGGGCTGCATTCGGATGATAGAAATCCGAAGAGGGAGTAATGGACGGCTCTTCCTGATTCATGGCTGCTCATGAACATGCCAGATCAAGGTAGAGGTGCCTTACTGGCTACGCGGCAAAGCGGTAGAAAAGTAGGTGAGCGAAAAGCTTATAGGGCAGATGGGAAAAAAGTCGACGGCACAAAGACGATATATAAAGACAGGAGATAAATGGTTGTTCCCGGAACGAGGACCGCGACGCAGCTCTTGAGCGTTGGTGCAAATCAAAGTAAAAAGGATACAGACTTTGTGGCTCAGGATATGGTGAGAGAGGAGTGGAAGCGTGAAGAATCATGATTTGCCTCCTAGAATTTGCAGAGACAAGAGCCTTTAAAAGATGCTATCTTTTTCGGAAGGTGGATCGGCGGACTGCTGTAGGGCAATATTAGGCGTCTATGGGGTTCAAGGGTGGCAACAAGAGATGATCGGTGAGTGGTGGCGCACTTACTTGTACTGTACCTGGCAAAACGCATAGGCAGTTGCAGGGAGCTTGTGGAGCTTGGAGGCCGCTCCGGGAGCTGAGTGTGCGCCGACTCCGCCGAGTGAAGAGTCGGAGTTCAGCCAGGGTCGAGACGCGGCCGGTTACACGTACACACGCGCGACTTTCTGCCCAGGCATGGGAAACGTGCGAGAGGACGGCATTCTACACAAACACGACGTGGTATGCAATGGTGTTTTGAACGCGCTGCACGTCGAGTAGCGAATTGAAGATTGCTGGCAGAATCAGACATGTAGGCGTCTTGTGGCGACCTGCGACAAGCACAGTCTTCATCCGTTGCGCTCGTGACCACCTGATCAAGATGAGCTCGCCATCATTGCCGTCGTTGTCGTCTCTACAGACGGGGCCACGTCCGCAAGGCTTCGTCACGGCCAGGTCCATCCTCGCCGACCTCGTGTCGCAACACGATCGTGGTCCAGACGTGATTGCCCCTCCGGAGAAACCCAAGAAAGGACGACCCAAAAAGGCCGTCAATGCAGACGATGCTCTTGCCAAACCACGGACCCGTAAGAAGACGACAGCCACCAATGACAGTCCTGATCTCGGCGACGCAGACGAAGCTCCTGCAAAACCCAAGGCGCGTAAGAGACAGGCTGCAACCACAGATGAGCAGGAAGGAGCGATCGGTGCAGCTCCTGCATCCAAGAGAGGTCGCCCGAAGAAGGCAGTTGCTATTGAGGATGCTGCGACTGCCACAACAGACACGGTCGAAGTCACGAAGCCTGTGGTAAAGCGAGGAAGGAAAAAGGCCCTTGGGTCTGCAGATATTCTCGACAATGATGCTGCTGCTGCTGGAAAGCCCAAGCCGCCACCCAAGCCTCGCAAGACAAAGGCCACGACCAAGCCCAAGTCAATTGCCAATGACCTGACAGTCACCTCAGAGGTGCCTGTTGTCGATGCCGCGAAAGCAGTAGACTCTGATGTGCAGCCTATTGCCCAAGTCGAAGCCCCGGTAGAGGTGCTTGGTCTCGATCTTGATCCGGCTCCAAGACGCAGACGAGACTGGACTCCGCCGACAGAATCGGCCCTCCCTCCGTCCTTCCAGCAGAGTAGCGACACCTCACCCAACCCTGGAATGGCTGCCATTCATGACCCTGTGGACGACAACGATGTTGGTGATGCCCCAGCAGCATTGGATTTCACCAAACTGATAGGCGACCTTGGCTATCAAGAGAACAACCATAAATCTCCACCATCTCTATCCCGAACTTCGAGCGACGGTCCTACCACCAAGCGAAAACGCTTGGATCCTGTAGATGTGGCTGCGCCAGGAGAACCGAAAAAGCGGAAGAGGAAGGCTGCAGAGCCGAAAAAACCAAAGGAACCAAAGGAACCAAAGCCAAAAGCGCCCAAGAAGAAACCGCTCACTATCACTGCTCTTGCTACCGCAGCGTATCTCCCACAACCTACCATCAATGAGGTTGATCAGACCAAATTGATCTCGGACTTTTTCCCACAGCCACAGTCCGATACCGCCGCTCTTCCTACTAACCAAGGCGATGTTGTCAAATCGACAGGATCCACGAAGGGTCGCGCTCTTGAGGACAAGCCCGCACCGAAACGCAAAAGAGCCACGAAAAAAGTACAAATTACAGTGCCTGAGGTTCACATCAAGTTGGACTCTCCAGAAGCTGCTCGTGAGAATGCCAGAAGACAGCAGTGGTTGTTCGGAAGCTCAAGCCAATTAGCTGCAGCAGAATCTCCTACCGAGCTTCGCGATCTGCAGCAGGCATTGAAGGAATCTGAGGACATGATCTCTTCGCGACACATGGACGTCTCACGTGCCACGAGTTATGCTCATGTACCATTTGCCCCGCATGAAACCTGTCTATCTGTCGGACAAGCTGACAGAGTCCTATGGATGTCTGCCGCCAGAGACTTTGAGGACTCGACCTTCGCATCTGATGAAAGTCGCGATCATGAGGACCAGATTGTAACAAGCGATGATCTGCCACGACCACGATATCCTCCTAGTAGTACGAAATCTGCTCCTGGCTCTCATGTCCCGGAACCACACATTGAGGTGCTGACAATATCGTCGTCGGCTCCTAAGGAGCTCGAGTCGCCAGGTTCCGGATACGTGGATGTTGACCAAGTTTGTGGCGATTTACCCCCAACCACCGGTGTGCCCCGGAGATCTGCCCCGTCGGATGTACCACCTGCTGGCCTAGAGACCGGAGGGGCGACAAGTGTGGCCTGCGAGCCTCATGAGATCATTTCTCTGGACACCACTCCTGGAACGGAGGTCGTACATCGTCGCGCTCTTGGTTCTCGCGACCCAAACACCAATATCACGAGGCAGATTGTTGATCCTGAGAGCAAAAAGTTGAACATCTCCCCGAGGAAAACCAACATCAAATCACAGGTGGTCTGTGTGGATTCTCCAGAGAGACCAGCGTCGCAAAAGGTGACAGGCAGTGCAGCACAATTGTCACCGGTCATCATCAAACGGATAGTGAAAGGCTCGCACACTCTTTCGGCACGAGAAGATGCTAGGCAAAAGTACCTTGTTTCTAGCTCAACTAGAATCCCTATCCAACCATCACGGGAAAGGTTGTACGACATGCCACCCAGTATCACTCTGATCTCTCCTTCTAAGCCAAGAGGCAGGCCTTCCAAATTCGGACCTATTCCCAATCCTGCGTCACCGACGCGACCAAGAGGTCGACCTCGGAAGTCCACCAGCCCTGATAGTCTACCTTTATGGTCACAACTTCGCAAACTGCCTTCTCTTCCTGCCGCTTCGCAGCGAGCCGCAATCGCAGAGCCATCATCCGATTATCTCGACATCGACGCCATTTCGGATATAGAGATCCCATCTCACGCTCCTTCTCCGCCACGACGTCTCCCCACATCACCACCCAAGACAACATTAGACTTTGACAGACCGCCTCCACCACCGCTGCCAGCCATTGTAGCATCGACAGCTCGAAGTACTGCCAAACAGATTCTAGCGGAATGGTCCAGTATTGCCAGGACATTGTTCCCCACAATCACAAAAGCTGTACGCTCCACACCACCTAGCCAAGACCACAAAGCACCTACCTGGCATGAGAAGATGCTCCTCTATGACCCTATTGTACTCGAAGACTTGACTCTGTGGCTCAACAGCCAGGGTGTCCGAATTGAAGTTTCGGTGCCAAAGATAGTCAAAGGGAAGGGAAAAAAGAAAGCCGATGATGATGAGACAGTAGGAGAGGCTACAGAGATAATAAAAGAAGAGTTACAACCTTGGATGGTGCAGAAATGGTGCGAGGAGCATAGCATCTGTTGTTTGTGGAAAGAAGGACTGAGAGGTGGAGTTAGGCAGAGGTATTGATGTGTATTTCCATAAGGGGTTTTCTGTAGATTCCTACATTGATGAAAGGGAAATTATGAGAATACCGATGTACGACTAGGATTCATCCTTGCTGAATCAATAGTCTAGGGACACCTTGTCCGGGAATGATCATTTATTCCAACGAAGCGAAAAACAGAGCGTGTTGGTGAAGATTTAACCACAATCTTGTCAGCATTAATATTCCCAGCACCTTCCTGATAAGACAACCAATGTTGGTGGAAGGCCCAGCCTCTTCTTAGTGCGTTAACAATACAAAGGAACGGTTGTAGTGCTGTGGCAGAAGGAGAAGAGAGAAGGTATTCACCGGCAGGGTGCTTCCAACGACCACCAGGACAGTTCGGCACATCATTCGCCCGAAGCCTCTGAGACCAGCATAGACATTGCTAGGCTATTGATCCATCTAGTTCTTGACATAAGATCGATTGAGTACTGTATGCAAAGGTTTTGATTTAGGCCTGTGTTACCTTGTCTTGTCTCAGATATTCTTGTGAGGAATTGTCTCTTCTTGATAGTCTCAGTTTTGCTGGAAGAACCCCGTCAGACACGCAACACCAACACCATTGTATCAGAAGCAGAATTGCTGCATATGAGACATCAATGATCATGACTGTGGTCAAACTTCTATATAGTCAATCGAGAATTTCGCAGTGTCGAAGAAGACCAAAACTTACACCCCAACACCACTCAAAATGAAAGCCTTCTTCAAAAGCAGACAACACAGCAAAGCAAACTCTTACACATCAACCAACATTACAGACTCACCAACCCACGAAGAAAAAACACCCACAACACCCACAGAATGGTGGTTAGCACGTGAAAACGCCTTGGACACCGCTCACCGTATTTACAAGAAAGTGTACAGGGATTCTGATGAGTCTTACTACTCACGCGAGCAGGACTATGATGAGGATGAGGAAATGGCAAAGCCTTTGCCGCCGCTGAGTCCATCGTCGCCGGAGTGGAATGCTAGTTATTGGTTTTGGAGTGTTGAGAGGGCGGAGATGTGGGTTGAGCATGTTGCCAATAGCGATTGGACTGCACTCGACTTGTTATATGATGGTGATGAGAAGGTTTCTGTCGATACAACAATCCCGGCTGTTGATGACGCAAAGCCTCAGTTCGAGTATGCTGACGAGCTCATCAACACACTTGAGAAGTCGGAGGACACACAAGAGAAGCTCAAGAAGAGCTCGAAGATACAGACTGAGGTCAAGACCGCTGCTGCAGAGCCGTCTCGTAGACCAAAGTTGACGATACAGATTCCGAGCGGCATACCTGACTACTATTCCAAGCATGGGCCAAACGACTACTCTAGCTGCAGGCCTCATATCACGAGCGAAGAGCGTGTCGAGTGGAGGAAGAACATGTTCTAGGGTGCTGGAGAAGTTGTGTTTGGATGGAGGCGCAGTAGCAACAGTTCGTGGAAGTAATATGAATGACTAAGTTCAGTTTGATGGATGAAGATGCCCAGCCTCTAGCTGCCGGAACGCATGGAGAAGGTGCGAACCGCGTCTGTTTCTCGGTTGTTGACTGTAGATGCGATCGTCTCTCTAGGACCGTCATCGTAGCACAACTTACAACCGATATCATTCAAGACTTGTGTCGCATTGTCACAAGAATCAACAGCAGTCAGCAAAGGTCAGCGGTAGAAATAGATTGAAGGTCTTCTCGAGAGTTCGGTGGAGAACAGCAAGCGGAGCGGGGCAGGCGAAGCTTCCCCTTTGGGCCTAGTCTAGTGGTTGGTTCAAACGTGTCCTTGTGCTCGGCGATAGTGCTTCGTGCTTGCTTTAAGGACAGTTTGTCTTCACACGATTGCTTCTGTTCGTCTTTCTTTGCTTGACTTGAGTTGATTGATTGATTCAAGATGAAGTTCCAAAACTACCTTGCCGTCGGTCTCTGCGCCGCCGTCTCTCGCGCCGATGTGCTCGAGGACCTTGAGGACTCCGCCGTCGAGGCCTCGTCCTCCGTCGCTTCGGTCGTCGAGTCTGTGACCTCGTCGGCTGTCAGCAAGCCCACCTTCACCCCTACCACTCTCAAGGCCCCCTTCCTCGAGCAGTTCACCGATGACTGGGAGTCCAGGTGGCAGAAGTCTGAGGCCAAGAAGGAAGGCACCGAGGAGGAATGGGCCTACGTTGGCACCTGGAAGGTCGAGGAGCCTTCAGTCCTCCGTGGCATGCACGGCGACAAGGGCCTGGTGCTCAAGGACAAGGCCGCTCACCACGCCATCTCGGCCAAGTTCCCCAAGGCCATCGACAACACCGACAAGACTCTGGTTGTCCAGTACGAGGCCAAGTTCCAAGGTAAGCTCAAAACAGCCCTCTACACCACGCAGCACATCTGACATGTTCAATAGCCGGCCTCGAGTGTGGAGGTGCCTACATGAAGCTCCTCCAGGATAACAGCGCCCTCCACGCCGAAGAGTTCTCCAACGCCTCGCCCTACATCATCATGTTCGGCCCCGACAAGTGCGGCTCCACCAACAAGGTCCACTTCATCTTCCGCCACAAGAACCCCAAGACTGGCGAGTACGAGGAGAAGCACCTCAAGAACCCCCCCATGGCCCGCATCAGCAAGCAGACCTCCCTCTACACCCTCATCGTCCGCCCCGACCAGACCTTCGAGCTCAAGGTCGACGGCACTTCTCTCAAGACCGGTTCCCTCCTCGAGGACTTCACTCCCGCTGTCAACCCTCCCACCGAGATTGACGACGCCTCAGACAAGAAGCCCGCCGACTGGGTCGAGGAGGCTCAAATCGCTGACCCGGAAGCCAAGAAGCCCGCCGACTGGGACGAGGACGCTGCTTTCGAGGTTGAAGACACCGAGGCCGAGAAGCCCGCTGACTGGCTCGAGAACGAGCCTCTCCAGATTCCCGACCCTGAGGCTGAGAAGCCAGAGGACTGGGATGACGAGGAGGACGGTGACTGGATGCCCCCTATGGTCCAGAACTCCAAGTGTGACGAAGTTTCCGGCTGTGGCCCCTGGAAAGCTCCCATGAAGAGAAACCCCGAGTACAAGGGCAAGTGGTCCGCTCCTATGATCGAGAACCCTGCCTACAAGGGTGTCTGGGCTCCCCAGAAGATCGCTAACCCCGACTACTTCGAGGAGAAGACTCCTTCCAAGTTCGAGCCCATGGGTGCCGTAAGTTTGATCTGCATACCAACTCTACACACATGACGCTGACTTTTACATAGATTGGTTTCGAGCTTTGGACCATGCAGAACGACATCCTCTTCGACAACATCTACATTGGTCACTCCGAGAAGGATGCCGCCGCTCTCGCCAAGGAGACCTTTGAGCTCAAGAACGCTGCCGAGAAGGCCGAGGAAGAGGCCACCAGGCCCAAGGAGGAGGAGACCAAGAAGGACCCCAAGTCTCCCATGGACCTCAAGTTCACCGATGACCCTGCACTCTACGTCCGCGAGAAGCTCGACCTGTTCATCACCATCTTCAAGCGTGACCCTGTTCAGGCTATCCAGTTCGTTCCCGAGGTTGCTGGCGGTCTCGGTGTTCTCATTGTCACTCTTATTGCCCTTCTCCTCGGTGCTCTCGGCGGCGGTGCCGCTGCTGCCCCCAGCAAGGAGCAGATCAAGGCCAAGGCTGAGCAGGCCAAGAAGGCTGCTGTCGACACCAAGAACCAAGCCGCCGAGGCTGTCAGCTCTGGCGCAAAGGCTGCCAAGTCTGAGGTTCAGCAGAGAAGCGGTGCCACCAAGTCGTCTTAGGTCGAGGCTTGGTCACCCATGCCCCACTGAGCCACGGCAAGAAGAAAAGAATGAGAGCAGTTTGAGAAGGAAGAGTTGAAACATCAGTACTATTACCCCAGCCAAAAGAGGCTACGTTTTTTGTTACTTGTTGCAAAGGTCGAGAGACTTGAGCTTATATGTCATGTTATCCATACTGTTGATCGTTCAGTTCTGGCCAGTGACGTGTCCGTACTCTGTCTCTGTGTCTGTGTTTCTCTATTCTGTTAAGCTCTCAATGATGATATACCATGTCATCTGTTCTATGACATACCTTGCGCAAGAATCGTCCCCACTGTTTATGCACCGGTCGAGCGGCAGTTGAAGATTTTCAGCCTTGCGTAGATTGATTGCATATTCCGAGAAGAGCGACGACCTTGATGAAACTTCATACCCTCCAAATAACCACGATTACCATCTCTAAGAGCTGGTCTGTACAAGTAATCGACGCTTGTAAAACAGCTGCTGGCGTTGGGACATGGTATGGATAAATGCAGCTTGGCACAGCTGGATAAGATGTGTCTAGAATGGTGTGTGGCTACTCGCACGTACGTGCGGAAGCAGCAAAATAGAAAAGAACGTCCCTCGCGCTGACTCGTTGAACCTTTTGGCAAAAAGAGCACAAGTCATTCAACATGTCTAGCGTAAGAGCTCAGCAGAGCGTTATGAGCAAAAGGTAAGAGATGTGCTGAGCGCGCGGACAGGCTATCGTTCAAGAGGCAGGCGGTCTATGGCTACTTACTCGTTGTAGATGGCACTGGCCTGGTAAGAGTACTTGCCGGACTGGCTGATCGTCCGGACCGTCGGATACACTGACTGATCTGCCTCCTCGTTATGGCGACGTTCCTATGCTTGACGAGCAGTTGGACCTGAACAACATCTCTGGTACTCGAGTATCTTCTCACGACCATGAAGAGCAAGGCACTCCTTTCGCCATGTGCCAGATCCAACCGGTGTTTGTCACATCCACCGTCGTCCATTGGCCGAAAGTGCCATAGCCTTCGACGGCTGCAACGTCTGCTAGCGTTTCACCGTCGATGCTACCAGCGTTCACCATGTTCTAACTTCCTGTTGCAAGACATGCTGAGACAGTGACGGGACATGACTCTTTTTGCTGGCTCGTAGGCTTTCCTTCCTACTTCTCGTTGTCCATGCTCCTTCCATTCTTCAGAGGCCTCTCTGGCAGAGCGTCGACCATCCACAACTTTCGTCGCTCAGTATGCTGTCGCTGAGTGTGCCCAGCGAGTCCATCGCCATTGTTGCGGCAGTATGCCTTTCATTGGCGACCGCTTCGGTGATCTTGAGGATCTGGGTGCGATCGTACTTTCTGACTAGCGGTCTCCAGGCAGTGAGTTAGGAAACCCTAGGGCTGCCTACCTGATCCATGCAATCCGCAACATCCTAGCAGCCTCTGATACGACCTCAACTAACTTGTACTGTTCTTGGGACGATTGGACGATTCTCATCGCCGGCATAGGCTTCCTCGGCTTCTGCATCATCGCCTTTGTCCTTGCCAACGAGGAAGCCGCCAACCCCGTCTTCTCTGCCGAGACTGGAGAAGGTGTCATGACCATCCTCCTTTGTGGCGAAGTCATCTTCCAAGCCACTTGTCTGGTCTTCAAGCTCTCGCTCACAATCTTCTTCCGCAAGTTCCTCGTCATCGAATGGCAACGATGGCTGGCTCTAGGCTGCGGCTTCTTCTACTGTTCCACCTGCGTGGTCGGTATATTCCTCGCCCTCTTCCAATGTGGTCTGCCTACCAACCTCATGCACAAGCACTTGACAGGCCAATGCGTTAAGCTGCAAGCCTTCACTGCGCTGCTATATGTCCATGGCATCCTGTCGGCAGTAACAGATTGGATCTTCGCTTTGTTGCCAATCGTAACCCTATACCGTTCCAACCTCAGCCGCGCGGCAAAGATCTCTTCGTCTTGTCTTATGCTGCTCGCTTGTGGAGGTTCCGTAGCCGCCGTCGCGCGAACTGCCACCACTGGCGACTACTTGCTTCGCCCGGCATACTTTGATCCCAATCGCCGTCCCAACTACTACGCCGTCTCTGCGCCAATGATCAACCTTACTGTCATCGAGGTAGGACTGGGTATCACCGCCGTCTCACTCGCATGTTTGCGACCACTAGTGAGATGGGTAAAGGTTATAGGACAACACTTTACCTCTCGGCTCATGGGCACAGGCATGTCCAAGACCGAAATCACGGACGAAGAAGCAACTGTAAATCTGGTTCATGTCGACACGAAACAGATGCAAGGTCCTACACCTACCAGCTCTTGCTGGAACAGAACACCGGCTCTAGGAGAAGTAACAAATGCCCCTGTGGATCTTGAAGCCAGCTGGAGTAAGACCCCAGCACTAGGGGGTACAGCCAACTCACTCGAGGCTAGTTGGAACAAGACACCAGCTTTAACAGCTGCAACCAGCGCGTCATCTCTAGGAGCGAGTTGGAGCAAGACTCCACCCTTGGGAGATGTAGCAAGTCCGCCGTTTTCTCTGGGTGCCAGCTGGAGCAAGACACCGCCTCTAGGGGGAGGTGCAACGATCCTGGCACCTCCAGGTGCTAGCTTTAACACGACTCCAGCCATTGGAGCCGTCTCGCCTCCACCAGGTCTTGGAGCTAGCTTCAATAGAACCTCAGCCATAGAAGGTTCGACAGAAGAGGTGCCCAAGGTATCTAGCTGGAAACGGAAGCGAGGACGATCAAAATAGATTCATTCAGTCAAAAAGATGATAACGAATATACGAGAACATTACCCACCCCAGCTAATCTGCACCACGCTTATCCATAAACAAACTCACCACGCGACAATGCAGTGATTGAAGAAGGCCTGTGTTGCATGACAGCAAAACGATGAGGAGCATGACAAATAGAGCATGAAAAAGCAAAACGTACAGCAGCAGGGATTCCCACGTGGTCACCCACCGTAGTACTAATCTGCCGTTCAAACTGAAGCATGCGACAAATCCTTAGAGTGGTTGATTACTAGATGCGACAATAGCTACTTATCTTCGTCGAACACTTTCGACACGACTTTTCTGTTAAAGCAGTTGCTATAGAGTCTCTGTTCTCAACACCGTAATGAACATCTATGGAGCATCAACCATATCAACATCACCAGTCTGTTCTTCCTGAGCCCTCTTGTGCTTGCCTCTAATGACAATGCCATTCTCATCCGCATCCTCCGTGTCGCTGGAATCGACTTCCTCAGCCATAATCGCGGCTTGGATCATGGCAGCTCTACGATCCTTTCCAGACCGATGCAGAGCTAGCGATTTTGGACTCATGCCTTTTTCCAGCGGATCGGCCACATCGGAAAACTTGCGGTAACTTCTAACTCCCTTCTTCTTTTCCGGACGGCAGCGAGAGAGTCCGTATCTGGCAACTTCTCCATTCCAAAAGTCTTTTGTGAACATTTTCTTGCAGAAATCCATGTGCACTGGATATCGGGTGTCCCAGATTACTGACCAATCGCGAGCTTGGCCTCTTGGGTACGGTGCCGTGCATTCAGTGCCTGGGTATCGTACAATGTTCAGACCATAGGGTGCCGACCCGTGTATGCCAGCTCCGTTTGGCTCGACCCAACCTGAGAATATCAAGTTCTCGAGGTCGTAGCCAAGCTCGTTGTATGGACAGTCGCGTAGAAATGGTTCAGGACCATTTTCGTCTCCTGGATCTGTCAAGTGTTTCTGACATCTACCCACAAAGTGGGCAAATTCGTGTACGATGGTCACTGCGAGTAGATATCTGGTACGTAACCTGGCCGATGGCTCATCGGTACCGGGTGACCAGGGCTGCGACCATCTCTGGGCTCCCCATCCGGGATCCTCGCGGAGTATCTGCATATACTCTTCGTTGATGCAGACCGCGCAGACTTTGCTGTCCTTGCTCCATTTCGTCCAACCATGACTATCCATCTTTGTGAATCCCAGCACAATTTTCTCTCTCAGTGCCATCATCGCTAACAAGGCCTTCTCATAATCCTCCTTGGCTTGGGTTACAGTGTTGTCGTAATCCCACCGTTGAAACTCCTTGCCGTGGGTCTTTTCGAGAATAGGGTCGTCCAGTCTCGTGTAGTTGCCCATCGCGCCGGCAAAAAATGGTGTGATTGCTGGATCGTCCAAGAACCGCGAGGCCAGCTCTACAGAAGGCAGAATGGCTTTCCAGTCTTCGTCATCAAGAGACTGGTCCCATTGGCTGCGTTGCAGACACGGGTGGATATGAACCGGTTCTGTCTGCTCTAGGTATCCTTTCTGTCTGTCTAGCTTTCTCATAACAGCTCCGTGTCCATGGGCCTTTTTGAGTTCACCGTTTGTTGGTTTTACGGTACAGTTGATATAGCCTTCGTCGTTGAGAGCCTTCAGGGTATACTTTGAGACAAGACTTCCCAAGGCAGTTGCATCTGGACCAGCGGTAAATGGACGTAGTCGCCCAGCTGGAGGCAATCTCGGAACTGGGCGGATAACCCGCGGAGGACGTTTGGTTCTTGCCATAGTTGTTGGATTTCATCTGCTGCAAAACCGAGATTGTCTAAATGATATCGTGTACTCGGATCTGGCACTTGGGTGTGAATAAAGGCATGGTTTCCGGATCCGGCGTTCATATGCTTCGGGGGACCATAGAAATAGACCAAAGCCCACATGGCATCACGAATGAAGGATTGCTGGACAAAGACGTTCAAAGGATCAATTGGAAATGCCACAATCACTTACTGCTGGACGCTTTCTTCAAGCAAATCTCATCTCGTGCAATACGGCGACCTCGGCACGAGCAAACATGTCTGGAAGCCAGCATTATTACGAAGCTGCAACCAACAGATGATGTTATGCTCCGTAGCCTTAAAAGATGCCTTTAGTAGTCGACAGCATGAGTGTTGAAGAAGAAAGAAGGTGCCGTCCCTCCTTGCCTTCGTCAAGTCGCCGATATGCAGCGCCAAGACTTCTGGAATGAGCTCGTTCTTCCCTCAGGACGAAAACCAACTCTCTACACAAACATACCCAATCACAAATCTAGTCTTGGGGATAGAACATCACGCATTTCGAGCAGTCAACAGTCACCGGCATCACCATTCTCGGGCTGATCCAATTATTGTATACGCGCCGAGACATGAGTCCTATCACCAGCGCTTCGACGCGACGGTGGAGCAGGGCGCTAAATCAAGAAACCAAAAATGGCAACGCATGACACTGGACCTTGTTCCAACCATCCAATGGATGATCGTCTGCAATGGCGGTTGTTTGTGCATTGCATATGGGTTGTCTCTAAATGTGCTTCACTGGAACCATGCAGCCGCTATCGATTTTCCAGCGGCTACAATGTCACCACGTCTTGCTGGCATATAGCTATAAGTTACATAACGTAGGACCGACAAACGTCGACAGGTATTTGTAACATTCCATTTCTCGATACTTCTTGGTTTTACTGTAGCAGGTCCTACAGTCTTATTCGCACTAATGGCTTCCGAGACCTTGTCACTCTTTCCCTCGCCTGTCTGTTCAATTCCTCCAAAGTCTTGTCTGAGACAAGCCGAGGACATTCATATGAGACGGAACTCACCCTCGCCTGTACTTAGCTCGAAGCCATATCCCTCAGGAAAACTTCGAGGACTTGCTTTGCAGTTTACTCCTCAAATCTATAAGCCCTCATCCGTTCAGTCACCAGAATCAGTTGCAAGACCATCCTTTTCGAGCCCTGTATCGAGTCACTCTCCAGACAGCAGCATGTTGAGCTCTTCTCCACCGTCAAAGGTAGCTGCGAGCACTCGAAAAAGGCCAGCCGTTGCCATTCGCAAGATATCAATCGACACCACGTCTAGTGATACACGTTCCGACTTCTCAGGACCAACGCTTGTGCGGTCCAATAGTGGCTCATCAGCTCAACCGAAAGTCGTATCGCCTCCCACCAAGTCGATGTTTCCGGAGTACGACCCAGATCTGCCACTTTCGCAGCAGCGATATTACCCAACAGAAAATCTGCCTCGACCAAGTCTTGAGCGTAGTACAATTTATCATCAAGCTCTTGCGGATATACCATCACCTACTTCGCCAACGCCTGCTGCAGGTCTCTCGCAATTGCAAGCTTTGTGGAATGCTGCTAGTGGCCAGAACGGAGTGTTTCATTCTGAGAAGATCAAGTTGACTATGCACCGAGATGAAATTGGTGTTGGCTCGACAGCGACTGAAGTGCGATTTGGGTCACGGGAAGGTCGTACACTCTACTCTGTGTCTCCTTCGGATGCATCGAGCGAGCTTACGGTACGCCGACATCATCCAGCTAGGACTGGCATTGTGCCTGTCGCTCAGTTGGACGTAGCAGCTCTGCAGAAGGATGCAAAGAATGAAGCGACCATCTTTCCACAACAAGCAGCGCTAAACGCACTAGAAGCAGTGGCCACGACGCATAGAGCTAATGCTATCGCACAGTATGATCCTCGAGCATCGTCACCACAAGCCGCACAACTAGCGTTCGACGCAGTGGCCGAAGCAAAAGCCCACGAGTCTTGTCAACTTGTCAAGATCTCTCAAGGCGTCAGTGCATATGGCGTTGAGGAGCACAGCTATGAGCTACGACACGCACGTGCGGGAACCTTCGCTATCTCGGTTGATGGCGCATTCGACTTTGCAACACGAAGCAATACAAAGATTTATCTGCATCAGCCGTCGAGTGCGGAGAAGCCATTGGCTAAGCCTTCTAAGCTAGTTTGTCTTGACCTGGGTACAGAGACGCTGGAAGTCGATGTGGCCTCGTTCCGAAGGCTACAGAGCAAGTACATGATTGACAGCACGATATGTGCTGTTCTGGCTGTTGGTTTTGCAGAAAGCACACTGGCTGAGACCAAAGCAAAGGCAGAGAAGTTTGCAGCACCACCTCGAGATTCGAAGAAGAGCAATGAAGCTCAGAAGAGGGTAAACAACAGCCGCTGGCGGCGAAGCAAGAAGAATGGCAAAAAGGAAGTCGCGGATGGAAAGGAGAAGCTGCCAAGCGTGACTCGGGGTATATTGTTTCTGCTTGGGTTCTCGTTCGAGGCGATAGTATGGCTGCTCGGGTTGGGGGTCAAGGTGTTGAGCAAAGTTATCGTTTGTGCCAGTGGGATTGTTAGCAAGAAGTGAGATGGTATATAATTGAATACGGACGGATACGAAGCATGATACGTTAAAGTGGAACAGGATTCTGGATGCGACGGGAGCTGACGCACCCCTTCCCCATCTTGGCCCCAAGGCTGATAAGTGATGAGGTGCCACTTCGAGTAACGATGCTCCTCTGCCAGCACAAGACGACGAAAGAGCCGGATTGCATGGATTGGATTGTAATCAACAGAATGATCTCATAACAACGCCAGAGTCACTCCTTTGCATGCCCGCCACAGGCAAACACGCCGCAAGTCGAACTTCTCCCCCATATCGCCGACGCCATGAGCGGCGAGGACCCTTATAAGAAATATGCCCATCTCCCTATTCCTTCGTATGAAGAGGCCACATCTTCGCGACCTTCGTCCTCGAACACTGTCAACGAGACAAGCGATGAGACAGAGCGACAAGGTCTACTAGGGAGGCAGCCTAATCAATCAGCCCGCAATGGCGCATACCGAGCACCCACGGCCGAGTCACCACGCCCGAGCGAAGACAGCGATCTTTACTTGCCAGAGGTGAATGGTGAGAGCGATGACGATGACGAAGAAGCCGCCGTACGGCGAGACATGGAAGAGATGGAAATACTCGAGCCCGAATCTGCCACAAGTCGGCGGCGAGGTCAACTATTCGGCAAACTATCCCAGACTTGGAGCAACCTACCCTCGTTCCGCCGCTTCGCAATGCCCAAGTTCTCGTCGCTACGCCAGCGCCTCCCTACCATACCCGAAGAGTTTCGTCTCAGCTTGCCAGTCATTGCCCGTCTGTTTGGTCTCTTCACCCTCGCCGCTTTAATATACATCCTCTTCGCTCTCGACGTCATACCCAATGCTGGTCACATGGCCCAGCACTACGATCCAGAAAGCGTGCGCGCTAGAGTACAAGAGCAGGCTTCATTATCCCCGAATCGCATTGCTGAATACCTCGAGTACATTACCTCGTACGACCACGTCGCCGGTACCGAAGGTGACTTCTTCTTGGCCGAGTGGGTTCAGGATAACTGGCTTGCTCAACACTTGGACGATGTCAGGATGCACGAATTCTTTGTCTACATGAACTATCCCGAACCAGCCGGTCGCAATGTCGAGATTGTGTCTCCGCCAGACAGGAGGTGGACTGCTTTGCTGGAGGAAGAGTCGGTCTTTAAAGATTCGGGCAGGGAGAAACAACAGACACTCAATTGGCACGGCTATTCCAAGAATGGAAACGTCACTGGTCACTTGGTATATGCCAATGGCGGCTCGCGTGAGGACTTTCAACGTCTTCAAGACATGGGTGTGGATCTGAAAGGAGCTATTGTTCTGGTGCGATATTATCACACAGAAGCAGACCGTGGGATGAAGGTCAAGGCTGCCGAGATGGCTGGAGCCGCCGGATGCCTCATCTACTCGGACCCCAAGGAGGATGGTTTCTTGAAGGGCGCCGTTATGCCCGATGGTCCTTGGAGACCGCGCGATTCTGTACAGAGAGGATCTGTCGCTCTTTCCAGTCTGGTTATCGGAGATCCCCTCACGCCTGGCCACGCCTCACATGAGGATACCAAACACCAGGATATCAACGGTAACATTACTGGACTACCTCAAATACCTAGTTTACCCTTGGCTTGGAGAGACGCGCAACATCTGTTACAAGCCCTCAGAGGACATGGTCAAAAGGTTCCATCTAGCGACTGGGAAGGCGGTGTGCCCGATGTCGAATGGTGGACTGGCGACACCAACTCTCCAATGGTCCGCCTTGTCAACAACAACTTCCATACTGCCAAACAACGTATCTGGAACGTCCATGGTTTAGTTCAAGGCATGGAGACACCAGGCAAGAAACTCATCGTTGGTTCCCACCGTGATGCCTGGTGCTTTGGCAGTGTCGACTCAGGAAGTTCTCAAGCCGTCCTTATGGAAGTCGTCACCATCTTCGGCGACCTCATTCAACTCGGCTGGCGACCGCTCCGCTCTATCGAGTTTGTTTCATGGGACGCTGAAGAGTATAATTTCGTAGGCTCTGCCGAGTTTGTCGAGGACAATATGGACTACCTCCGCAAAAATGGTGTTGGATATCTGAACGTCGATGTTGGAGTTTCAGGCCCGAACTTCAGAGTCGCTGGATCGCCGCTGTACAAGAAAGCTCTTATGCACGTCCTCGATCGTGTCACTGATCCATACAAAAACGTTACTCTACGTCAGCTCTACGACGAGAGAAACCAGAAGATCGACGGTCTGGGTGCAGGGTCCGATTACGTGCCTTTCCAATACATGTCTGGCACCTCATCTCTGGACTTTGGCTTTGAAAGCGACGATGGTGAACAAGGATACCCATACCACTCTTGCTACGAAACCTTTGAATGGATGACCAAATACGGAGACCCAGAATTTCAGTATCACAAAACACTTGCCACAGTATGGGCACTCTTGATCTTGGAAATCGCAGATCGGCCAGTCATTCCCTTTGACCTAAACGACTACGCCGCAGCAATGAATCCCATCATTGACGAGTTGGAAAAGGACGCCAAAAGCACGGCTTCAAAGCTCAAAACTGATCTCAACAATACGCCGTTTAGTGTGCAGCCGCTGAGAGAAGCAGTAGATGTCTTTGTTGCCAAAGCAAAAGAGTTCCACGAGTTTGATGACATGTGGGCGAGTAAAGTGCTTGCTGGCAGCGGCGGCTTTGAAACCAACGCATATGCTCTCCAACGCATTGAACATAACTCACGGGTCACGAGTTTCGAGACCGAACTTCTTGACTTGCCTACTACTGGAGAGGCGGGTCCCTATGGTGTAAGTGTTTCCCCCCCATTTTTCCTTACAAAAACTTGCAAGTGCCAATCAATGCTGACGCATGAACGCAACACAGGTCCCTGGTAGAGAACAGTATAAACATGTCATCTTTGGCCCACAGCTCTGGGATGGATATGCGGCCGCTTATTTCCCTGCTGTCAGAGATGCAATGCAAGAAGGGAGATGGCTAGATGCACAAGGACAACTCTTACGTGCGGCTAGGATATTGAGACAGGCTGCTGAGAAGTTGGTTGCGTAGTTGGAACCAAAAGTCTGCTCTTTTTCTAATCTCTTTTCTGTGCATACTTCTTTTTTTCTTGTTCGCCCTTTTTTAGTGTAGCATCGTGGCATTTTCGGAGGGTGTGTTGTTCTTTTATTAGAATGTTATGCATTACATCATCTTCCACTTTATTGATTCGGAATTGCTTTCTTGAGAAAGGAAGGAGCGATTCAGGGGCAATGTCTTCGCGGAGATTGGGGAGCGGGGGCTACTCAAGGACAGACCGGATATGCTCCTTCCTCTTAAGTTCCTGCATAGCTTTTGGGTTGATTGTCGTAGATTATCAGTCATATCAACAAGCTCATCTATTGCAGGAGATGAATAATCACTTGTCGTGGCACGCAGACCTGTGGTACTGCTTATGACGTGGACTGCTGGCCGAAACTTTCACTTGATCCAGGAATCATATCGATCACTCCGGGCATGCCGACAAATGTTAACAGATGATGTAAGTTCTGGATTCCTGGTTTGGTAGGTTGTTGACGTCAGGGAAAGTTATAGAGTGACGAGGAAGCTGCGTTGATGGCTAATTCCTTCATTGGAGTGGGCGCGGTTGCCTTGCGATTTTCGAATCCTTGGT
Source organism: Aureobasidium sp. GC_Fusr_1 (assembly GCA_026538705.1). Taxonomy (NCBI): domain Eukaryota; kingdom Fungi; phylum Ascomycota; class Dothideomycetes; order Dothideales; family Saccotheciaceae; genus Aureobasidium; species Aureobasidium sp. GC_Fusr_1. The sequence continues at coordinate 109,807 of JALPCE010000029.1, read as the reverse complement.
TGTTATTTTTCGTTTCATTGCTGATTTAGTGAGAAGAATCTTCTCTCTCTCTTGAATTGTGTGCGGTCGTGTCAACGGTCGGATTGTAAGAAATGTAAGGTACGGTGCTCAAAGACGGGAATGAACATCGTTCTTACCTCGCTCTATCAGAGGTTACATCCAGTTGGTTGGACCTTGCAACTCTCTTCCCATAGCATCGCTCGACCTTTGATTGTGTCATCATGAGTTGTAGAATCACGGGGACCAAGGCAAACTACTGGCATGATTAAGGGGCACATGCCTCGAGACATGACGTCCCTGTGAAAACTTCTACATCTTCTAGACTGCAGTTTCCTTATATGAAAGAGAGAAAGATGAGAGGGGCTCTTGTTTGTGTAGCGAGAAACAAAGGTTCAATTGCATTGTCAGGCTGTGCCGGCTGCTCCCGACTTTCATTCTACCTGATGGTCCAAAGTGCCTGTCCGGACTTCCTCAGTCTCCAGATCTGTAGACAGTGCAACCTCAAAGCTTGACGTGAGCCAGATACCTCAGGGTGGGTGTTCGATATGCTACAAAAGAATAATGAGTACGCCTTGTCATTGCCTCCACTAATTGAACGGGACTTACAGTGTCTGACATCTTCGAGTTGCTTCTCAAACTTCAAGACAGTACTTCTCGTACACATCAACGGAGGTGGCTTTGAGAAGGAGGCGCAAAGCTTCGACGACAGTGTCCGAGTCTTGTCTAGCGCCAGTGCCATGAACAAGACCGCCCGCGGGATTCCAGACCACTGCGCTGAACATAGAACCGGTGTAGTAGGTGGCGATGATGAGATCAGTCAGACGAGGGTAAGACACACGCAGATTAGCTTGCCCGAAGTATTAGTATTATGCATATGGGTTGTGGTGATGGAAATAATTACCAAGGATCTGAGCGCGCAGACCCAAGATGGCGGACTCGTCGGATTGAGAAGACATGGTGGTTTTGCTTGGAGATTGAGAGTTGAGTTTGCTGAGGAGGAAATCTTCGGGAGCGCCGGATTAAGGTCAAGAGCTCAGATTATATAGAGCAGTGTCAATAGACTCAAAAAGCCATCGATGGCATGAAGGAGAAAGAACTATCGTTTGCGTTTGCAAGCTGCATGGGCAATCAAGTATGGATCAAGCAACTTTGCTTTGTGCAAGTAGGGAAGGTTATACAAACATATAACGACTATAGAGAATATGTCTATATACATCACAACAAAGAGCAAAGTCCGAGCATTGATGGTAGCCAGATATAAGACATAAAGGGAAAACGCAATGGAAGTTTGGTTGTTGAAGCCATGATGGTGAGGAAGATATGCCTTTGACGTTCATTGTGTCTATTACTTTCTCGTCTGGAACCGTTGTCGTCAATATGGTTTGCGAGGGATCTCGAAGACTATTCGAGCATACATGGTATGCTGTAGAAACGCAGTTAATCCAGCATACGAAAGGAGACACAAAGACAGCCGATGGAAACTACGACTCTCAATGAATACTGCTCCTTCCTTCAACATGTTTTGCATTGCTATAGCTATCGTTGTTAGCAGAAATCGAGTTGGCAGGGAGCAGGCTAGAGAGCTAGCCAGACAGCGATGGCAACGGCATATTTCTTGTGTTAAGTGCGGTTCTAACTACCACATCGAGAGAACAACTACTTTGCCACATTGCAAAAAGATGTTAAAGAACACCTGTAGGGTGCATTGTTATATAGGAGCAGAATATCCCAGTGGAGGGTCTAAAGTTCAAATTAGTGATTATAAGTTCGTACAGGAGATAACCCTATGACTCCGAATGAGGCCATATCAACTGTCTTCAGTATTTGTGCTGTCCTCCAATCCATTGTCCAGGACCGTTGTTACGCGTAAACTCCTGGATACTCTGACATGCTACAAACTGGTTAGTCCAGATCCATGATCGAGCAGTCATATATGACTGAAATAGTCGTTCTAGTAAATCTTGCTCAAGCAGTTGTACTCCACTTCTGCACATTGAGCTTTTCGCCAATCGCACTGGCAGTGAGCTCGAGTAGCTTGCTCAATTCAAGCCAAGGAAGGTGCATTGAAGGTGCATTCTCGTCTCAGCAAGTGCATGACTTAATCAACATCCATCTCTCTGTCTCTGCAATCATTCTCATGTCCATTTTCCTCCTTACTCTCTCCCATCTCCTCCTCGGTAGTATCCTGCATGACCGCATCCTCTATCACGAGCCCCAACAAACCCTCCAAAGCAACCTCAAGACTGCGTTGTCCCATGCTCGAATATCTGACTTTCTCATCTTCATCGAGAATGTGAGCATAGAACTCTCTGTCCGTGTGTGACGTGACGATTGCTGCTTTTAGGGACGCGTCTAGGAGTGAAAGTTTGGCTACGCAGAGTGCTATTAGAAGATGGTAAGGTGGAATGACATGAGGGTTAAACTTACAAAGGATTTGGGAGTAAAGGTCGTCGATTCTATCTTCCGCTGAGAGTGGACTTGGTTGAGGAGGTTGTTGCGGTGCTTTGTTGATGGCGGTGAAAGTTGGGAGAGAGGTGTTTCGCGTGCGAAGGGGAAGGTTGTTTGGACCATTCATTGTGTAGGTTTTCTCTGTCTCTGAATGATGGGATGGATGTCGTGCTGATGAGAACGATATTCGAGATGGACAGAAACATCTGATGAGTGAACAAGGAGACAATCGACAATGAAGTCAGCGTGCGTAGTGTTTGTTATGACTTTCACTTGCTTAGAAGTCGCAAACGCTGGTGTTGGCCCTATCTTCCATCCTCCGTTTCTTCCTAGCACACCACCCAATTTGACCTTGGTGATTGAATGCTCCATCATGTGAGCTGCTTTTCGAGCTCACAATACACACGGTGACTGATGTCTTCGAGCAACATCTCCAAGGCGGCTTTTTTGGCATCCCGCCAGAAATCAGATTGGTGGGTGATCTTACGATCCTCGACGATGATAGCTTGCCACTCACCATCCTTGAAAATTGTGACAATGCCAGCGTTCGAGCGAGGATCTAAGGCGCTCATGTTTGCTGTCATTGAATCAGCGGGCGCAGTCAATATGGAAGTGATGTTCTTACCAGCAATTTGAGCGCGCAGGCCCAGGATGTTGTTTTCGGTGGCCATGTTGTCGACGTGCAGAGTTTGTGAGATTGCTGTGATGTCGTGAGGTTGTGGTTGTGTGAGATGAGTAGAGTCGAGTGACGAAAGTGCAGGCGTCTGAGAGAGAGAGAGAGAGAGAGAGAGAGAGAGAGAGAGAGAGAGAGAGAGAGAGAGAGAGAGAGAGAGAGCTGTCTGTAGCGTGAAAGTACTGGCGAGTGGAAAGATCACAGTAGGAATGGGAAGGTTTCGAAGTGGTCAAAGGTGATAGGAAGGAAAATGTATATGCATCTAACAGAAGGAAAATCTTCGTAGCCAAGTATTTTGTACATCGTAAACAAACGCCATCGCTATTGACACCTTATATGTTATGTTGTTTTATGTTTCTTCTCACTCTACACGCGGCTTTCGTCCTGTGTGAAGTTGAACAAATGCGGGAGCTGGGGTATATGGTGATAGATTACTGGTTGCCGAACATGGACTGGACCATCTCGCCACCACGAATGGCGAGGACGGAGAGGAGGGAATCGCTCAGCTGTAGGAGCATTGTCAGTAAGGATGATGAAGTCGAAGGAAGAGCAGAACTTACACCATGGGTACCCTCATTACATCCTTGCAACCAGACACCAGAGTCCTTGGCTACTGCGCCTTGCTCGAACTGAACCTTGTATTCGCGGTTGACAGTCCACTTCTGGCCAGGCTTGTCGCCACCAGGCATCATAGGCCTGACCTTGGACAACAACTGCTCATGGTGATCTCTCCTGTATCCACTAGCAATCATGACCAGATCCACATCCAAAGATTCCTTTGTAGAGCTCTTGCGACATCTGTAATTTGCAGTGTCGTTTCTGATGTGTAGACGCACGCGGTCGTTGGGCAACTCGGTCACGGACTCGACTTCGCGGTAGTTGAGCAGGCTTTGGGGCCAGTTTGCTTCGTCGTCGCCGTGGACGAGGCGTTGTGTGTAGAGGCAATCGTACATGTGTTCCAGCAACTCGAGGCGGACGACACCGTAGTTGGTGGCCTTGTCCGTCTTGATGGCTGCGGCGCGGATGGCTGGGTCTTGGCTGAAGGTGTCGTCGGTACGTTCGGGGTCAAAGACTTCGTTGACGAAGGGCGAGTCATCTGAGGGTCTCAGAGCGGCGCCTCTGATCAGTAGATATGCTTTGGAGTTGGGGAATTGGCTGGGTAGGTTCATAAAGATCTCGGCAGCTGACTGGCCGGAGCCAATGACGGCAATCTTTAGAGGAGCATCACGGTCGCGGAAGATGCGGGAAGAGAGAGTCCAGTAGTGGGACGAGTGGACGACACGAGGGTGGTGTTGAGGGAAGGCTTCCGGAATTCTGGGGTGACCTCCTACAGCAACTACGACACGTTTCGTGCGGCGGAAGCTGAGCTCTTTTGTGTGGATGTTGCGAGATGTGATTGTCCATGTTGTGACACCCTCTGCACTCTTGGCCTGGGTGTCAGGCGAGATATCGACCACCTCATGACCGTATGAAACCAGGTTCTGGAACCAGCCGGCGCACCAGCGTAGGTAGTCCTCAAACTCGATGCGGCGCGGCAGGAAAGTGCTGAGGTTGGTGAATTGCACAAGACGATCGTTCTCGTGCAGGTAGTTGAGGAAAGTGAACTCGCTGCGAGGGTTGCGCATGGTGGCCATGTCCTTGATGAAGGAGATTTGCATCTTGGCTCCAGGAATCTGCATGCCGGCGTGCCACGCGAAGTGTTCCTGTCTCTCGAGGAAGGCGACCTTGGGCTGTGTTCGGAGCTGTGGCATTTGCTTGCCCGTCTGCTTGGTCGAGTCGTGGACGGCAACAGCGATTGCTAGCGAGGCAGGACCGAAGCCCACGCAGATTACATCGTGTACTTCGGTTTGCGGCGTCGATTGGAGGTGTGTCTGGAATCTGGAGCCGATGCGCTGTGGGATGCTCTCGAGAGCCATTTCGGGTGTGTCGGCGTGAGGTGCCATTGTGTCGTCTTTCGTTGTTGCTTCTTTGGCTTGTGTCAGTCGGGACATAGGGTGCTTTTCGTCTTGCGTGGATTGTGGGCTCGAATATGCATAAACGGATATGCCTCCAGTAGTGGTCGAGGTCGTGCTTCTCAGAGGTACAAAGGTGAAGCCACTTAGCCGGGGAAAGTGGGCATGAGAACTTACCGTGCCTGAGTTATGATCGAATTTCGAATAGCAAAAAAGTATATCCACGCAATCTTCAACCTTCGAGCTGATGTATGACGACAGGATCGTTGTTCGGACACAAGGAAGAGTAAGACGTGAGACAAGGAGGCACGAGGGAGAGGAAAGAATGTCGCCGACAGAGGTCAATTGGTTCTACATATCCATGGTCTGATTTTCTGCCCTTGTCATCGCAAGCTCGGTCGAGCAGGGCCAAAGCAGGGGACATGTCATGTTGGCTTTCGCGCCGTCAGTGCTGCAAAGCTTCTGCCACGGGCAAGACCATCATGGTCGCTTGGCGGGCCATCGTGTGGGAACGGCGACGTGAAAATTCTGCATCTAATCTGATGAAACTAGTCTAATCAGATCATCCATGACTGATCAAGGATCAATTCGCGAGCTAAGAGGGACCACACGGGGCGGCACCACCATCGCCCAAACCACGGACCTCTCGCTAGTTGCAGCGCGCCCTGGCCGTTTGTCTTGTCACGAGAATGAGAGTGATGCGTTGTCATGATCCTTGTTGACTTCTTCGGCAATTTTGGAAGGAGCGTCTATCGATGTTTGTCCCCTGTCGACGATTGGATCAGGACGCAGCCAGACAACAAGGTCACACCAATCCCCTACGCCTTGAACATCACTTTTCACACCACCATTGATCATCGTTGCCATTGACTCTCGCCGCCATCGGAGCGTGCCCTCGACTCTACGCGAACCGGTGGCGCCCGAAGTAAAGTTATCAGATCCGCTTTCAATCAACGCACAGACGACGAGCCACCTGCCATCAACCTGTCCCACCACGCCATTATCGCGGACAGATCTCGCGGTTTGTTGTTTCTGTTGGGACTCTGGTCAAGCACATACATCGTTCTTGACGATGGGTTGTCGGTCATGGCCTGCCTCGTTCGTGTGCAAGAGGAACAAGTCATCTAAGTTTGTAGACTTGACACGGCTATATTTTTGACTCAAATGATACCTGCCTAATTTGGGACCACTTTTGATCCTTCCAAACTCCTCGCTGATAGCTTTGACCGATAGAAAAGACATAGAAATGCAGAATGTAGACTCGTGTGACCACTAAGAAGAACTGAGACGAGACCACTGTGCCTATGCCTATGCCAGTGTCTGCGCCTTGACCATACTCGCATACAACCCTCCTTGTGCAACAAGCTCAGCATGGCTTCCAACCTCCAGCACACGTCCATCGTCAAACACGAATATCCTGTCAGCATTTTGTACTGTGGATAGTCGATGTGCTACCACGATTGTAGTCCTGCCTATACTGGCCCCGTCAACAGCTTCTTTGATCTGTTGCTCCGAATGGGCATCCAGAGCAGAGGTGTACTCGTCGAGCAGAAGTACTTCAGGCAATCTGATCAGTGCTCTGGCTACGGCAATCCGCTGCTTCTGCCCACCAGACAGTTTTGAGCCATTAGTGCCGCACTCTGTGCTATAGCCTTCAGGCAGACTCATGACAAAGTCGTGGATCCCACACTTGGTACAGATCTTTTCAATGTCGGCTTGTGTTACGGATTGACCTGGCGCTGCACCCAAACCGATGTTGTACGAGATCGAGCCAGGGAAGAGATCAGGCTCTTGGGGTACCAGTCCCAGTCGGCCTCGGTGTTGTGACACGGCGACCTCACGGATGTCCTGTCCATCTAACAACACACTGCCAGTCGTGGGATCGTAGAAGCGTTGCAGAAGTGAGAGAATAGTCGACTTCCCTGCTCCGCTGGGGCCGACGAGCGCAATGAACTCTCCTGGTTTGATGGAAATGCTGACATTTTGCAATGCTGGGTACTGAGGTTTGGATGGGTAGCATAAACTGACATTCTTGAACTCGATCCAACCTCCTAAAGCTGGATCTGCTTTGTCTGTCCAAGTTGAGATAGAACCGGCAGAGCTCAGTGAATGTCCAGGTTGCTTAGTGGCGCCATCTACGATTGATGGTTGCTGGTCGTGAAGCCCAAACACGTTGCGAGCAGCCGCTCCAGCTCGCGACATCTCTGGGGATAAGCTGAATATTTGACCAGCACTCTGTGCAGAGAACAGAAGCGCAGGCAGAACAATGAAAAAATCAAGCTGATTGTAAGTGCCGTTCCTTACTTGTCGAGCTCCCCACCAGTAGGCAAGGGCATAAACGAAATAGGTAATCGAGAAGCTCAAAGCGAGCAAAGTGTTTGATATAAGGGTAAACCGGATACCCTTCTCGTAGGGCTCTTTAACAGCTGCATTGAAAGCCCGAGACACCCCGCGCTCCCTACCCAGAGAAGCAATAGTTCTGATGCCTCTGCAAGCCTCGGCAGCGATGGAAGCAGCATCATTGTATGCAGATCTGTGTCTACTCTCTGCAAGAGCGAGCACCCGTAGCCTGACGTAGCCAGCCATTACCATGACAGGAACAGCAGCTAACAGAACAACAGCAATCTTCCAAGCCACGACATGAGCAAGGATTATTCCGCCAGTGACCGATACACATACTGTGAAGATGGTGCCGATAGCCACTCCAGATAAACAAGCAAGCTGACCCGCATCTGAGTTGAGACTGCTCATGAGCGAAGATACCGACTGACCAGAGAACCACTGCATATCCTGTCGTAGAATGCTGGCAAGAGAGATATGTTGGACTTTGGCCACAAAGTGCGAAGAGACGACACCAAAGCAGCATCCGTTACCAGCGTAGGAGAAAAAAGCAATCAGTGCTATGATGAAAAACATGAGCGAGAAGAAGTCTGCTCTATCGCGGAAATTCGGACTTTCTAGGTCGTTCAATACAGAAATGAGATGACCAAAAACGATGGCTTCGCCGAGGATGATGCCGCCTGATATGATAGAGGCAGCAAGACCCAAAGCAATGATCGGGGAGTCGGATCTCGCTAAGCTGAGACACCTTAGAAGGAGCTTCCACACCCCAGCCTTCTTGGCTGGTGTGGCTGTCTTCTTCGCCTCGGGGGTCGTAGTTTCAGAGCCAATGGAGGCGGACGTGTTCTCAGACTTTGATTCTTTGCGTATCGTTGTCTGACTGGTGGTTGCCGGAGAAACCTCTCCAGACGATTCATCCGAGTGATTGAGTTTTTGAGCCTGGATGAGGTTGTTGTAGGCGCCTCCCAGTTGCATGAGTTCGTCATGGTTGCCTTGCTCAATAACTTTGCCTGCACCCATAAGTACAATGTTGGGCGAGTCTGACACAGTAGAGAGTCGGTGGGCTACCATGACCACTGTTGTGCCTGTTGCAGCCACACCTTTTACTGCATTCATGATTAGCCCCTCGCTGTTTGCGTCAAGAGCTGCAGTTGGCTCATCAAGCAGAAGCATAGAAGGTCTTTTGACTAGAGCTCTGGCCAAGCAAATCCTCTGAGTTTGCCCGCCCGAGAGTTGCGTGTAGCCGCCGTTGCCGACACGAGTATGGATACCGTGTGGCAAGAAGTCGATGAAGTCCAGATTAGCAGCTTTGGCAGCCTCTGTGCACCTCTCTAATAATTCTTCCTCTGATAGTGAATGTTCACCAAGCCCATAACTGATGTTTTCGAGGACTGAGCCGGAGAACAAAACAGAGTCTTGATCAACCAATGCTGTATATCTCCTCAGACTTCTCACATTGAAGTCCTTGATATCATGACTTCCTATCGTCAGTTGGCCAGATGATATGTCGTAAAGGCGTAAAAGCAAAGACACAAGAGTGCTTTTGCCACAACCACTTGTACCGACGATGGCATTCATCTGTCCAGCTTTTAGAACGAGATTGAGTCCGTCCAGGGCACGCGCTGATGTTCTCGCAGGATATACAAACGTAACTTCCCGGAACACCAGATCGGCTTTCATGTCCTCCTCAGTGGCTTCTTGCCCACTCTCGGAGTAGACGTTGATCTCTGATTGTGGTTGGTTAAGAATCTCGTAGATACCTTCACCAGCAGCTGCAGCACTAGCAAAGTAGCCTAGAAACGGTCCAAACTGACCAACGACGAACGATGCATCTATGATCAAGAACACCACGGCATATACGGTACCGGCATTGTTCGTGCCAGATTCTGCGGCCAATCGTGAACCTTCCCAGAACGCAAGCGCATTGGCACTGTACGCGGTGAAGTATACCAAGCCAAGCATGAGTGCAGCAGAGACGGATTTTCTGACAGCGTATCTTGCAGATAATCTGAGCAGGCGGTAGTGTTCTTTGCTAAGGTTCTCGGCCATTCCAAAAGCTTGCACAACCTTGACAGCATGTATAGCGCTCTCCGCAATTCTTCCAGCGGCTTCGGTATACTGGGTGGCTGCTTTTGTGTACTTTGCAATTCGTGATGACCCGAAGACAACGATTAAAGTCATGAAAGGTATGACGGCGGCAAAAAGGATTCCAGTGAGCTTTGCGTTCAAGATGAAGCCGACGACGAAGGCAGCGACAAAGTAGCTGATTGACTGGATAAAGATCCCGACTTTCTCGGACGTCCCTATCTGTATCGCTTCAATCTTCTCGGTCAAAAGATTTGTGATATCCGGATCATTGACATCGAAATATGCTTGTTCGAGACCAAGCAGGCGCTTAACAAGGGTTTCCCGGAATCGACGTGAGATTCTTTCTCCCGTCAATCCCCAAGCAATTGCGTAGCCAGTCGTAACAATGAAATAACCACAAGCGACGCCAATAAGTTCGTATAGCCTGTCGCGCAAGACGTCTTCCGGAGGGGGGAACGAGGTGATAATCTGCCCAAAGGTGTAACCAATGATGGGTAGCGGAGTACCAGCAGCTATCGCCAGAAGTATACCAGCCCACAAGATGGCTTTTGATTGTGCATCGTTGACCAGTTTGAAAAGATCCAGATAAGAACTCTTGAACGGGTTCTTGCCAAGAAGTTGCTGAATCCATTTCCGAGAGACGAAGACAAATTCAGTATGCCATGATCGTGGTTGAGCAGAGTTCATAGTCGTAGTTTCGAAGTTGCGCTCCGCTTCGGCGTGGGCTATCGAGGGTCGCGGATGTCCATGATCAGATGAAACTGTCCGCCCGCCATTGGCAGAGACCATTGTGATTTGGGAGACCCTTGGAGATAAGTATCTCTTTCCAGAGATGCAGGCAAGATGTGTTTTCAGCCAGACCTCGCAGAGGCTTTTGTGGGACCAGAATTCCTTTTTCTTTGAAGAAGTTACCTTAAACTTCAAGCCTCAAAATTCTCCGGATTTGTAAAGCGACAATACCTCAGAGAATATCTCCAACACGTGGCACAATCAATAGGACCTTGCGCACATTATGGTGAGGAAGAACTTTTCTGGACAGACCACCAGACAATATGCAGTCGAGCAGTGTTGAACAACGATACCCGAGGCTTCCTGGGCACACCCACGCTGTTCTTACCTTGTCCATCGTGCTGCCCGATGATCACATACAGCTTCGGCAAGTCGGAAGATATTGTGACGCGTAAAGGCGGCGGCTCAGCAGATGTGTCAGAGAGGAGACAGTGACATATTGTCAACTGTCAACCATTTGGCTAAGAGAAGCGTTGAAGCATCGCCGGCCACTGGAAGCGTGGTTTTGGTGACGGTGAGCAGCCGCGACAGGCTATCAGATGCGCACGAGCTGATCCTGTCGTCAGCGGCTCACTGATCGTCATAATGTTTAGATTATCATTATCAGATTGATCAGCTGAGAATCAGATAAGTTTCTTGCCCAAGTAATTGGCATCAGCATGTGGATGGGATCCTTGTAAAGGTTTTGTCGGTCAAGAAAATTTACGATTCCATAAGCGCAACCCGACAGGGAAGCGCGTCCCCTGAGTGATTCTTGCCCATCTTGTCGCTGAGACGCGAAGATCATGTACCTTTTGAATTTGGTCCGCGCAGCCTTGTTAGTGACGTGCCGTTTGCCGGCACAAGATTCACTCGTTCGATACCAAATTTCCAGATCTAACGACCACATCATGACTGCTTCCGTAGACCCAGCTGGCTTCCAAAAACTACTGCGAGGAACAGTTGTAAGTGAGATTTTTCTGCCCGCCGACCTCGGCATGTTCCTTCCTCTGCAACAGCGCACGAACGCTGCCCTAAGCTCGCTAGTGCCAGGCTTAATCTGGTCGTGATGGAAGTCGTCACTCTCGATCGCCGGCCGATTTTTCCTCGTATAGATTTCGCGTGACTGCACGAGTCGACATGGTCTAACACATGGATAGCACGCCGCCGCTGAAACAAGAATTCATGCAAAGTTGACTCGCACCAAATTCTTTGTGTTAATCTATACTCACGCTCTCACTGGAGTGGTTGTTTGCCTCTTTCGATCTTGACCTGGTATGACAAACACTTCTGGTGTCCTGCCTCTTGCTCCTATCATAGATTTCTGGATCACAACTTACACCCTTAATTGATAATATGCCGGCACGAATTCTTTCGGCCGACGAAACAACACTCAACATGGACGAGAAACTTTCTATACTCAACCCAGTTCCCAGCAAATTGGAAGGTCCCGGGCTACTTCACGAACTTATATCAGGTCCTGAAACTCCCGGAACTGCTCTGGAATACCTGGACACGGATGGTGAGACGAGCACATTATCCTACTCGGACTTGCACAGGAGGTCAGAGCATCTAGCATGGCGATTGACTCAAGTCAGTCGTAAGGTCTCACAGAAGGGCCTTGGGATTGTGCCCATCTATATACCGCAATGCACGTATTTGTACATTTCGCAACTGGCGATCCTCAAATCAGGAGCGGCATTCTGTCCCCTGAATCTGGACGTCCCAGAAGAAAGATTGAAGTTCATATTGCAGGACACTTCGGCTAGCATTCTTCTAACGACTACTGCTATGCGTCCAAAACTTCCGGATCTGCAGGGTGTTTTGGTTGTTGCAGTGGACGACGAGCAGTCCGAACTCCAATTCGACACCGAAGACCTGAGAATGCTCGGAGATGAGATGGCACATCCCGACACTTCTTCTCTTGCCTACATCATGTATACCTCGGGCAGTACTGGACTCCCAAAGGCGGTCTGTCTGTCGCATCGGGCAGTGACACAGTCTCTTCTGGCACATGACCGGTTCATCCCAAATTTCTCAAGATTTCTGCAGTTCGCAAGCCCAACGTTTGATGTCAGTGTGTTCGAGATATTCTTTCCTTGGTTCCGTGGATCTACACTTGTCTCGGTCGAACGCAGCCGCCTGCTTAACGATCTTCCTGGAACGATCACATCATTGGACATAGATGCCGCCGAGCTTACGCCATCAGTCGCTGCTAGTCTGGTCCGTACAAGGGACAATGTTGCTAATTTACGGACACTCCTTACCATCGGTGAGATGCTCAACACCCAGGTCATCCAACAATTTGGCGGCTCGGACGACGAGCCTGGTATCTTGTATGGCATGTACGGTCCTACCGAGGCTGCCATCCACTGTACTCTACAACCAGACTTCGCGGTTGATCTACCTGCTGGCACTATCGGAGTTCCTCTAGACACCGTCTCTTGTTTCATTGTCGAGCCCGCAGCATCTGCCGAACGCGCTAGCGATATCAAAATCTTGCCAATAGGTGAAATAGGCGAGCTCATTGTAGGAGGACATCAACTAGCAGATGGATACCTGAATCGGGAAGAACAGACTCGAGCTGCTTTTGTGGTACATCCGAAGTATGGTAGTCTCTACCGCACGGGTGACAAGGCTCGCCTTCATCGTAACGGCACACTGGAATGCCACGGACGCATCTCGAGTGGCCAGGTCAAGCTCAGAGGTCAACGTGTCGAGCTAGGGGAGATTGAGCATGCTGCATCAAAGGCTGCCGGCTGTCACGCAGTAGTTGCAAGCGTCATATCAGGTCTCTTGATCCTTTTCTGCATTGGCGATTCCGGCAAGGTTTCCTCCGTGGACATCAAGCAAGCCTGTCAAAAGTGGCTCCCAGCTTACATGATACCTAGCGATATTGTCTTACTCGATGACTTCCCTTATCTTCCATCAGGCAAGGTCGATAAGAAGATGCTGGAGGACAATTACAGCTCGAAAGCCCCACAGTCGATATCGGTGGCTCCCGGTGCATCTGCGACTGCTAACAACTTAGCGCGCATAATTCAAGACGTGTTAGGGGTTCCGATCGATCACAACACGGAGCTCAACGCTGTTGGGCTGGATTCTCTCAAAGCCATTCAAGTTGCTTCTGAGCTGCGCAAGCACGGTTACTCTAATGTTGGAGCTCTCGAGCTGCTTTCAGCATCTAACGTCATTGATCTTGATAGACTTTTTCAAGCTAAGGCGGTTTCCGATGGTGGCCATGAAGATGATACTGAGAGATGGAAGAGGATTGTCCGCGAGCTGAGATTGGACGTGGAATCAACCTTGCAATTTAGTACAGCTGCAAGCGACATGCAAGACGTTGTACCATGTACGCCACTCCAAGAGGCGATGCTGGTTGAAACAGCAAGGCAACCTCAAGCATACTGCAACGAGCTTCGTTTGTCAGTGGCTTCAGCCATGTCTATCGAAAGAGTACGTCAAGCTTTGTCCTCATTGGCTGAAAAGCATACTGCCTTGAGGTCTGGCTTTTGCACATCTGGGGTTTCTCACTGCTCCTACGCTCAGATCGTATGGAAGACTATGGCCGCCTCTCAGTTCGTATGTGTCGAGTCATGGAATACTGGATGGTCTATCACAAACCAAGAGATGCTTCTGCGACCACTTCGTTTTCAATACAAAAGGTCTGATGCTGGCGCGGAACTCCTAATTAATATACACCATGCATTGTATGACCAATGGTCAGTCGAAGTTATTCTCGATGATCTGGAGGACTTGCTGCAAGGCGAAGAGATACCAGAAAGACCTTCGTTCGGAGCCGTCAATAAGTTCTTCAGTGTCAAGAGGAATCAAGACCAGACATCACATCTCGACTTCTGGAGGGACCATCTCTCTGGAGCTACTTCCGGTCGCTTACCGAATCTATCACCAAGGTTACTGCCATTGCAGCCTCTCCAGAGTAGGGAGCATGCCATCGAGGTGGATATGAGGTCACTACATCAAACTGCACAAGCGTGTTCCTGTAGCCCACATGTTTTCTTTCAAGCTGCATATGCTGTCCTTCTTGGTTCTTATATGGGCACAGAGGACGTGATCTTTGGTACAGTCTTCTCCGGAAGGACCTTACCAATCATCGGTGTCGAAAGTATGGTTGGACCTCTGTTGTCAACTCTTCCTTCACGGATCAACACCGCGGAATGCCGAAAGTTCAGCGATGTCCTGCGTCGCCTTCAAGGTGACAATCGTGACATCATGCAGCACAGCACGACACCTTTGGCAGATGTCAAGAAGGCCTGCGGAATAACTCCAGGTGAGGCTCTATTCGACAGTATTTTTGTCTGGCAGGAGACTGCTAGACTGAGCGCACGAAACCAGTCGCTGTTGAATTTGGTGGAGGCTCATGATTATCTGGAGTTCAACCTAACTCTAGAACTCGAGCCTACTCAGAATGGTGTGAAAACAAAGGCGACATTCCAATCGAGTATTCTGCCATCGCAACATGTTGAAGTTTTGTTGCAGCAACTTGATGCTTTGGTCAAGATCGTGGTAGCACGACCTCATATTCTCATGAGTGAGCTCAGCAGTCAGCTTCCCGTCTCTGTCTTGTCAGTCGCAAACCCTGACCCACAATTCTTCACGTATAAAGCCGGCCTTGGATCTGTTGTTGAAAGTCAGGCTCTGAAAAACTGCGATAACTTGGCTCTGGTCTTTGCACACAATCTCCGAAGGGGGTTTTCAACAATTGAGAGCTTGACATATGGTGAACTCAACACCCGAGCAAATCAGCTCGCTAATTACATCATCTCGCAAGGTGCTAAGCCTGATGAACTTGTCTGCATCTGCATGGAGAAATCAGTGGCTCTGTACGTTTCCATTCTGGCCACTGTCAAAGCAGGTTGCGGATATCTCCCTCTAGTGCCAGAGACACCTGCCGCTCGAATCGGCCACATTCTTTCTGATGCCAATGTAAAGTTGTGCTTGACAGACTCCTTGACGACATCCATTATTCCCAATCTGGAAAGTTGCCATGTAGTCAACATCACTTCAACCGACGTGTCCCACCAATCATGCACAAATCCTCAACTTGCTTTTGAGCCCACCAGTATTGCATATGCTGTCTTCACTAGCGGTACTACAGGCAAACCCAAAGGAGTTCTCGTGACTCAGGAGAACTTACTCAGCAACCTCGAGGTTCTAAGCAAAATTTACCCTGTCCTGGAAGGATCTAGGTTACTTCAAGCCTGTAACCAAGCTTTTGATGTCAGCGTGTTTGAGATCTTCTTCACTTGGTACACTGGCATGTGTCTGTGCTCGGCCTCCAAGGACGTTTTGTTCCGTGGTCTCGAGAGCGCAATCAATGAACTTGGCATTACTCATCTCTCTCTGACACCAACTGTAGCGGCCTTAACAGATCCAGCACATATTCGGAAGGTGAAATTTCTTGTCACTGCTGGAGAAGCCGTCACTCATCATGTCCATAGCGCCTGGGCTGGCAGAGGGCTTTACCAAGGCTACGGTCCGTCGGAGACAACCAATATCTGTACAGTGAATCCAGCAGTAGAGCCCAATCATGTCATCAACAACATTGGTCCACCTTTCGTAAACACATCTGCATTTGTGTTGACGCAGGGATCTGACTTCCAACTGGTCCCTCTTGGTGGCTTAGGTGAACTTTGCTTCGGTGGACAGCAAGTGTTCCGTGGCTACCAAAACATGCCTGAGCTCACGGACAGTAAGATTATCGATCATCCAAAATATGGTCGCATCTACCGCAGTGGAGACCTTGGTCGGTTGTTGCCCGATGGGACGATCTTGATTCAAGGCCGTACTGATGACCAACGAAAGATTCGTGGTCAAAGAATTGAGCTTGGCGAAATTTCCGGAAGCCTACTCCAAGTTCCACATGTGCAGGACTGCGCGATCGAGATTGTCAAAGCTGCAGATAGAGAAAGTCTCATGGCTTTCTGGATCCCAGCCGGTCATGCCGAGGACGTGTATAAGGTACTCCGACCAGACAGTTCACTACAAGAGGCCATAGCAACAATGTTTGCGCACCTCGCTGACCATCTGCCCATTTACATGATCCCAGATGCATTGATTCCAGTATCTGCCATTCCCCAAACCCTACAAGGCAAGATTGATAGAAGGCGGCTAGCCAGTGATGGCGCAACACTCAGTGTGGATTACCTTGATGCATTCTCTCAGGGTTTCGATGCCGACGGCGATGTCGGCGAGCTCTCTGAAACCGAACAACAGATAGTTTCTGCACTGGCGGATACTTTAGGAACGCCACACGCTTCAATCGGCCGCTCGACCTCTTTCTTTGCTTTGGGCCTCGATTCTGTGTCTGCAATCCGTCTTGCGACCAAGCTGAGAACTGACTACCGATATGAGATTGATGTGTCTCAAATTCTCAAAACGCCCACCATTGCCAGACTGGCTTCTCAAATACAGGATGCACGACTGGATAGCTCGAAGCAAACCAACGGACATACTGCGGCAGATTGTGAAGCAACTATTGGTCCTGATCTACATAAGGTTGTAGTATCACAGCTACGTGAGCACGGTCAGACGGTACAACACGTTCTGCCGTGTACGCCTTTGCAGGAGGCGATGCTCTCCACAAAAGACACACCCGAGACTTCAGCTTATCGGAACAAGACACTGTTCAGTCTGCAGGGCTCGGTCGACAAGCTGAAATCTTGCTGGGGAACTATGTTACAGAGGCATAGTATCCTAAGAACAATTTTCCTCTCAACCGAGGATCCGAGATTTCCCTTCGTTCAGGCTGTCCTAGCAGAGTGGACCTTGCCGTGGGAGGAGCACCATAGTGTTTCTAATTACTCTTCAGAATTGCTTGAATTTGAACAGACTGATAGTGATTCACTCTCCGAGAACACGCCACCTTGGAAGATTCAAGTCTTTGGATCAGGGTCCACCATCTACCTCTTGCTCGACATGCATCACGCACTCTACGATGCTAACGCAATGTCCAGTCTTCTATACGAAGTCGAGCAGCTGTATAAAGACCAACCGCTCCCTGAACCAATCTCGTTCAAGCCTTTTCTTGATCTCATGATCTCTGCGAGTGTTGAACAAGCAGATAAATTCTTCGGCAATCAGCTTCAAAAGTTCATACCAAAGCCGTTTACCAGAACAGCGATAGGACAGGCAAAAAGCAGTTTTGGCATGGTTAATGGAAGACTTGACTGCTCGCCCGACATGGTTGAGAGCTTCCTAACAAGGCATTCGACGACCATGCTTAGTCTGGTTCAAGCAATGTGGGTGAAAACATTGTCTGCTTCTCAGTCCTACGCAGACGTCTGCTTTGGCAACGTGGTCAGTGGGCGTAGCGTGCCTGTCGACGGCATTGAATCTCTGGTTGCGCCATGTTTCAACACCGTTCCCGTTCGTATCGACTTGTCAAGGCACCGAAGCAATTTAAGCCTCATAAAAGCTCTGCGAACGGTCAACATCGATAGCTTGCCGTATCAGCTTACACCATTGCGCCGTATCCAGGCACAAGCTGCTACCAATGGGCAGCGTTTGTTCGATTCTCTTGTTCTTCTGCAGCAGAATTCTACAGACCTTGACCCAACCATCTGGAAGTTGGAGCGTGAATCAGGAGTTATGGATGTGAGTGTCATGGGTGTGATTTAGCATCGAACATTGGCTAACATGACATAGTTCCCTTGCATTGTCGAACTTACGCCCAACAGCGAATCATATACCCTTTCCTTGCATTTCAATCGGTGAGCTTAGACATATCCTCCTACCCAGGAACGCCGACACTGACACAAACCAGGAGTTATCTTGACGATGAAGTTGTTGCAACCCTTCATCGAGCGTGTTTATCTGCATTTGCATCCTGCATAAGATACCCATCGAGCGATGTTTCTGATTTCATTGATTACGACAAGAATTTAGTAGCTGGCATTTTGAAGCCGGACGAAAAATATATGCAGTCTGCCGAGACTGCTCAGCAAAGGCGACTAGAAACTCCTGGACCTTCTAGCGACGAATCCTGGTCGTCTCTTGAACTACAAATTCGTGCGGCGTTCTCTGCGGTGTCCGCTGCTCCTGAGGATCAAATTCGAAGGGACACCACAATCTACAGGCTTGGCTTGGACAGTATCAGTGCGATCCAACTTGCCAATCGGCTTCGAAAGGACGGGCTCCCAGTACAAGCTAGCGATATAATGGAGGGCCCATCGTGCTCACAGTTGGCATCCGCTATGCAGACCCGCTCACAAACTCCTGTTCTGGACACGCCCACGTTTGACTTCGATACGTTCGACAAGCACTACCGTCAGTTTGCCTTGGACAGCCAACAAATCTCCACTGAGAATGTGTCTGCGGTCCGACCTTGCACTCCTGTGCAGTCCGGCATGCTCAGTGAATACACACACTCTGATGGCCATCAGTATTTCAATCACACCTTCTACGCGGTCGAAACAACTCATGAACCTGAGAAGTTCCGGCTTGCATGGTCACAAGTTCTCAAGCAACACGAGATACTGCGTACTGGATTTGTCGGTACTGATGATCCTAAGCATCCTTTCGTGACGTTGACCTACAACGAATTCAATGCCAATGAACTCGAGATCCGAACTTCGCCACAAGACGACTCGACGTTTGAGTACTGCGAGCTAACGGCTTTAGAGTCTGTCAGAGATAGACTTCATCTACCTCCCTGGAGATGGTCTTCACTCGAGGTCCAGGGCACACAATACCTGCAATTCTCTGCACACCATGCCATCTTCGATGCAGAGAGTTTACGCATGGTCATGTCCGATCTGCAATCCGCTCTCTCTAGTGGCTATGTCGCCGCAAGACAATCAATCGACAGCGCTTTGAGTCACATTCTTTTGAGCAGCCAAGCCGATGTGGAAGCACAACGCACTTTCTGGTCACAGAAACTTGGTGGTGCTTCGGTAACCCGCTTCCCCAACTTGGCACCGACTAGAACCGAAGGCACTGATACGGTAAATGTTGAGCTGGTCCTTGGTCTCCAGCGGAGCGAGCTAGAGGCTCGTTGTCAAGAACTCGGTGTGTCAATGCAATCAGTCGGCCAGGCAGCTTGGACCCGACTATTGAGCGCATACACGGGAGAGTCGCAAGTGACTTTCGGTGTGGTCTTTTCTGGCCGTACGACCCCCGCGACAGCCGATACTGCCTTCCCCTGTATTACAACACTTCCTGTTTCGAGCAATGCTGCGGTGGATGATGCTCAACTCCTCCAAGATTTGATGTCCCACAATGCCAGGGTTCAGAAGTATCAATTTACGCCTTTGACAAACATCCAGAAGTATGCCGAACTGCCAAGTGAGGCATTGTTCGACTCCATCTTTGTGTACCAAAGACCACTGAACGAAGATGTTTCTACTTCTTCCTGGAAGATCGCACGCGAGAGCGCCTCAGTCGAGCTTGCTGTCTCTGTTGAGATGGAAGCACTCAGTAACAACCAACTTGGTCTTCGATTGACGGTTAACCCTGTTCAGGTACCTTACGAGCAAGGCAAGATCGTGTTGCAGCAGATGGAAGCCATCATTACCGGGCTCCTCAAATTACAAGGGACACCTGATAGATCGGTTCTGTCTATCATCCCACCAAAAGATCCCATCATCCCAACTGACTTTCAGTATCTGCACGAGATGACCGAGGCGTCTGTCGAGTACTATCCAGATCGTGTCGCGATGGAATTCGTAGACAATCTGGAAGACGGACAAATCACGAGCCGACACTGGACTTTCCACCAGCTTGACGAAGAAGCAAACAAGATAGCACATCTCCTGATCGATCGTGGTGCAAAGCCTGGCGACATCATCGCAACTTCATTCGACAAGTGTCCAGAAGCATCATTTGCGTTCTACGGTATCCTCAAGGCAGGCTGTGCCTTCTGCGCTATTGACCCTACAGCACCAGCAGCCCGCAAAGCTTTCATCCTACAGGACTCTAGTGCTCGAGTTCTGTTGACATCTGATTCAATTCACGCAGAGTTGAAAGAGTTGACTCATTGCGATGTGGTCGACCTGATCAACTTGGAAGAAAGAAATTCATTGCCAACTTCCTCGGTCTCGGTAACGGGGTTATCTCCTTCTTCTGTCAGCTATGTCTTGTACACTTCGGGAACTACGGGAACACCTAAGGGATGCGAAATTACTCATGACAACGCTGTTCAGTTGATCATGTCCTTCAAGCGTCTTTTCAAGGGAAGATGGACAGACGAATCCCGTTGGCTTCAATTCGCCTCGTACCATTTCGACGTTTCGGTTCTGGAGCAGTTTTGGACCTGGGTCGTTGGCATGCGTCTCGTTTGTGCTCCTCGCGATCTCATCTTGGAAGATATTGCGGGCTTCCTCGACACTATGCAAATTACTCACCTTGATCTTACGCCATCTCTTGGCAGGCTTCTTGATCCTGCTTTGGTGCCCAGTTTGCACAAAGGTGTGTTTATTACTGGTGGAGAGTCGCTCAAGCAAGACCAAATCAACACTTGGGGAGATGTCGGCTGTCTGTTCAATTTCTACGGGCCTACAGAATGCACAATCGGTGTGACTGTCTTTCCTAGTGTGCCAAGAGAGGGCAAGCCTTCCAACATTGGCTGGCAGTTTGACAATGTCGGCTGCTACGTTTTGGCCCCTGGGTCTCAGACTCCCGTATTACGTGGTGCCGTCGGTGAACTCTGCATATCAGGAAAACTTGTAGGCAAGGGCTACCTGAACCGCCCTGAGCTTACTGCAGATTGCTTCCCATACCTTGAAGCATTTGGCGAGCGAGTCTATCGCACAGGTGACCTGGTCCGTCTATTTCACGATGGATCAATTGACTTCTTGGGCCGAAAAGACAATCAAGTCAAACTCAGAGGGCAAAGACTTGAGATTGATGAGATTGAAGCGGTGATCAAGCGTTGTCGAGATATTCAGGACACTGTCTGTGTTGTAGCCAAACACCCCAAACAACACAAAGATCAACTTATCGCTTTCATCGGCATCGATGAGTCCAGGAAACAAGGCAAACCTGAGCTGTGCCCAGCCGAGTCAGCCAAACATCTGATACAAACAGCGCGTGCAGCATGCGAAGAACGCTTGCCTGGTTATATGGTGCCTACACACTTCTTGCCAATCCAGCGCATCCCCTTGTCTGTGAACAACAAAGTGGAAGAAAAGCTACTCCGTCAACTATATGCTGATTTGCCCACTACTACCATCCAGAGTTATGCTACGCAAGCAGACAGCCAACAGTCTCTCAGCGAAGGGGAGAGGAGGATTGCTCGAGTCCTCGCTGAACTACTCAAGATTGATGTGGACGACCTCAAACCTTCATCCAATATCTTCACTCTCGGACTCAACTCCATCTCAGCCATCCAGTTTTCTAGAAAGCTCAAGAGAAGTGGCTTCTTAAGCGCTCAAGTGGCGACTGTGCTCAAGAGCTCAACTATCGGCAAATTGACCAAAGCACTCGCTGTATCGACAGATCGATCGGATGGCGAGATCGTCGATGCTAAACAAACCATTTCTGCCTGTCGACAAAGGCATATGGGCACAATCACTCGTGTCCTTCGCTGTAAAGCGGATGACCTCGAAGCTATTGCACCGTGTACGCCCTTACAGCAAGGTATGATCTCGAGGTCTCTGGCAAGCGAATCTTCGCTTTACTTCAACAGCTTCAAATACAATGCCCAAGGAGTAGATTTGCAAAGATTGGAGATGGCCTTCAATCAGGCTCTGGAACGAACACAAATATTGCGTACCTTCTTCGTCGAAACTGATGATGGTTATGTACAAGCTGTGAGAAAGACAGGCCATCTTCCATGGTGGACACTCGAAGTCTATGACCTTTCATCCGTGGACAGCGTCTTTGCCAAACGCAAACAGAAATGGCGCTCCTACAACACTTCTCATTTGACTGTTCCCTTCGAGGTTGTGGCTGTTCGTTCTGGCTCAGAGAATTTTGTGTCTGTCGACCTGCATCATGCACTTTACGATGGCAACTCTTTTGACATGTTGATGGACAATGTCTGCAAGCTCTACGCCTCCGAAGACGCTGACTTCGGCAGATCTTTCGCTGACTGCCTACCCTTTGGTCCTTTGCGCAATGTGCAGGGCGCGAAACAGTTCTGGCTAGACCATCTTCGAGACGTCGAACCTGCACCCATGCCTCGACTTATTGAGCATGCAACGACTCAGGACATCCTTTGTACAGCCAGCCTGGACATTCTGTCTCAAGCAGATGAGCTTCGACGTTCTCTTGGTGTGACCATCCAAGCCTTGGTCCAAGCAAGCTGGATTGTTACTCTGCGGAAGTACTATCAAGGTGCCATCGGTACAGTCGTCTCTGGACGCTCAATCGATTTTGATGGCGTAGAGAAGGTGATCGGGCCCTTGTTCAACACTGTTCCCTTCTACTTGAGATGTGAGCCAGGAGATCCATGGCAGGCTCTTATTCAAAGATGTCACAACTTCAACACAACAGCTCTGCCCTATCAACACACGCCCCTTCGCGATATCTTGAAGTGGTGTAACAAGCGAAACTCGGACTCGCTTTTCGATGCATTGTTCGTATATCAAGGCACTCTCGATGACCACAGCACCGGCGCCCCAATTCTCAAGCCTCTGGCAGACAGCTGTTTCGAGGCAGACTACCCGCTCTCATTTGAGGCGGAAGAAGCAGCAAACGGAGAGCTGAAGGTCACTGTGGCTGCCAAGGCCTCGATTTGCGATGAGGTGAAGGCTCGAAATTTGATTGATGAGTTCCACCAAGCCTTCTTGGCGATGACCAACTCACCTGAGGACGACGTTGGTGCGAGCGTTGGCCATACTTTCGAAAGGCTTGCCAGAAGTGCAAATGCCAACAACCAGAAAGACCAAAGCAAAGATACAACCGACTTTGAATGGCGCCCCGAAGCTTCTGCCATACGTTCAGAGATGGCAGCCCTTGCTGGTGTGCAGGAAGCTGAGATTAATCAAAACACTTCCATATTCGAGGTTGGCTTGGACAGTGTAGATGCTGTAAAGCTCTCGTCGCGTCTCAAGAAGAAGAACATTGCTCTGCCTGTGAGCACTATCATGCGATCACAGACGATCGCTCATATAGTTTCAACATTGGTGAACAGCAAGATTGAAACATCGAAGACGAAGCCAGATGGCGCTTTCCAAGCCCTCGAGAGCAAGCTTGCCTCCTATGCACAAAGCCGAGTGGAAGACACTGATTCTGTTGAACGTGTTCTACCAGCCAGTCCCATGCAGGAGGCTTTGGTCTCAGAAATGGTCCGTTCGTCGTACAAAGCCTACTTCAACCACGATATCCTAAAGTTGTCTGGGGACGTTGACCATCAGAAGCTTGAGAAGGCATGGCAAACAGTCATCGAAGCTTCTCCCATTCTTCGCACCGGTTTCCTTGAGGTTGAAGATCCGGACTTGAATGTTACCTTTGCTCAAGTTGTACATGTGCCTGGCACTGTGAAGATGGAGTCGATCGAGCTGCCGAGTGAAGATGCCATAAATGAGCATCTGGCACACATCAGCTCCAGCGTAGCATCAGCCGTTCCATTCAAGCCTCAATTGCGATTGACCTGGGTATCCACGCCCGGTGAGAACTATCTTGTGTTCTCGATTGCTCATGCTCTCTACGATGGTCACAGTATTTCACTGCTTCATCAAGACGTCCTCAGGGCTTACAACAATGCCTTTGAGGCTCGTCCATCGTATGATGAGATTTTGAAAAACACTTTCTATGGTAGCAACGAGGAGGCTATCATGTTCTGGCGTAGCCTTCTGACTGACGCGAGAAAGACCCAGCTTCCAGAGACTAGAAACATCAACGACTTAGGAACAACAACTCATCGTGCAGAGAGGACGAGTTATCTAGCCGCTAACAACCTTTCGTCGTTCTGCAAGCAGCATGGAGTTACCCTACAGGCCGTCTGTCAAACAGCTTGGGCCTTTGTCCTCGCTCACACCGTGCAAGCCCTTGATGTTATGTTTGGAGTTGTCTTGGCTGGTCGTGACAGCGAACTCGCCGAAGAAGTCATGTTTCCTATGATGAATACAGTCATCATACGTTCTATCCTGCATGGATCTAGGAAAGACGTGCTGCAAAGCATACAAGCAACCATATCCGACATATCCAACCATCAGCACTTCCCGCTGCGACAGATTCAGGCTGCATGCCAGGGACAAGTCCACTCCTCGATAGCTACAGGTCAGGATGATGCTTTCTTCGACACGCTTTTCACCTTCCAGCGCCGACCAGACGTTGACGAGGCTGAGGACCGACCAATCTACGAGTCTGTCAACGGAGCTTCAGAGGTCGAGTATCCCGTAGCTGTTGAGGCTGAGATTGTCAATGGCTCATTGATCTGGCGCACAGCTTGCAAAAGCAGTGCTTTTGATGAGGATGGTGTGAACGATCTCCTCGGCACTCTCGATGGTGTCTTACAAGCAATTGTCGACCAGCCGCATGAGCCGACACTGACATTCCATGGTGAAGAAGTCAGTGTCTGTGGTCTTTCTGCTTTCCAGCAGCCGGTAGAAGCTGGCACAGGCCGGGAAGTAGAGGTCGACAACGACGTGATCGAAGATGAAGACAACTGGTCCGATATCGAGTCAGCGGTACGAGATATCATTGCAAAGGTCACCAAGACGCCAGAATCAGAGATTTCGAAAACTGCGTCCATCCAAAATTTGGGTGTCGACTCAATCAACGCTATCAAGCTCTCGGCTTTGCTGCGTCAGAAGACCATCGGGATCACTGTTAGCGAGATTATGCGCGCTGGATCAGTTTCGAAGATTGCATCAGTGGCACAAAACAAGATGACAAAGAAGACGATCAAGGCTGACGGTGACACTGCTGATAAGGCCATTGCTAAACTCATGGCACATAAAGGTTTCACGCCTGAAAGATTTGGCTACGAGAATCAACAAATCGACCAAATTCTGCCTGCAACTGCTGGTCAAGTCTACATGTTAGGTGCATGGCTTGCAACTGACTGCCAACTCTTCTATGGAGAGTTCGAGTATGTCACCACTGTACCGACCACTGTAGACAGCATCAAGCAAGCATGGCAGAAACTCGTCGCCAGCAATGCAGTATTGCGCACAATCTTCGTCGCAACTCAAGACAACGAGACACCTTTCTTACAATTCGTGTTGCGGGATGCTCCTGCTTCATTCGTGGATTTGGATGATGCAGAGCAGCTGTCGTCAACTATCAAGCAGCCGTTTGCCCATCTGACAGTGCAGAAGGCAGACGATGGTTACAAGCTTCGTCTCAAGATTCATCACGCACTTTACGACGCTGTAAGTCTGTCATTGCTGAGTCAACAGCTGGCTAGTTGTCTGCAAGGCTCTGCTGTGACACAGCAATCTCCTGTCAGGTTCATCGACTTCATTGCTCAACCTCTGAGCACCGTTGAGGCGAGTGGGAGAAAACCTTTCTGGGTTGACTACCTTCAAGGCGCGCAAGACTCCCAGTTAGAGTCTGGTGCTTCACAATCAGCCCGCCACATCGAAGTCTACGATCCTTGCGCCATGTCCGACATGTCCAAGTTTGAGAACGGACTTAGAAAGCAGGGACTCAGCCTCCAGTCTGTCTTCTTTGCAGCCTACGCAAGAGCGTACAGCTATAACTCCGATCCAACAGCCGAGGACGTGATAATAGGCATTTACTTGGCCAATCGCTCACATTTGGAGGATCTGTCCAGGCTAGCAGCACCAACACTAAATCTCGTTCCTCTACGCGTGCGCTCTCCCACAAGAACATCTCTTGCCGAGCTCGCGAAACAGATCCAGAAGGATCTGCAACTCATCGGCACGCCTGAAAATAGCAGTGTCGGACTGTGGGAGATTGAGGCATGGACAGGGATCACCGTGGACACCTTTGTCAACTTCGTAAAGGTGCCAGAAAACGACGACGACGCTGCCAGGAAGCAAATCATTGTGATGGACGAAGCGGCAGAAAAGCATCGCACTGAAAAGCGAAGTCAGGGGTCTGATCTCATGGGAGATGACTTTGTCGTGCCACAAGAGCTGCAGCATGAAGACTTGAAGAAAACTTACAAGGTAAGCAACCATTTCCAATCAGAGTTTCTGGGACTGCGTACTGACTTCTTGCAGCGATCACTCGATATCGAAGCAACTGTCGCTGATGGTGAGCTCGGCATTGGTGTATTTGGATGGGAAGACATGATGGATGTAGAGCAAGCTGAGGGCTTGATAGAAGAGCTGAAGATTGAGATTGCAGGAGTGCTTGAATCGCGAAAAGCAAAGTAGAAGGCGGTGGAGGAAACAGATTGTACTTAGAGGAGAAGCATGAGCAAAACGGATGGGCTGGCGTTGGTTGATTCCTTGGTCTTTTTTCAAGCAACTTATTTATCGCGTTCCTGTGGAATTGTTGTGCTCGAGTCCATGTCCAACTACGGTGATCGCATCGTCGTCAGAGTGCTGAGGAAGGTGCGAATTGCTGGCTGCTTCCTTCGTAAAGCCTCATGACAACGGACCATCGCCACTTCCTCGATGCCATATCAACACACAAAGCTCTGCCCATCATCCACTTCAATCCTTTTCTTGTCGCAATTATCATCACCATCGCCATCAATACATCGCCATCATCAAGCTAGTGAAGCCTCAGTGTCGTTGAAGCCACGCGGCGCATCGCTTTACTCTGTTATACTCACGGGGATCAGGGACCCAAACGGCCTTCGCATTAGCATCCCTCTGTCTGAAGCCTTTGCGCTGATGTTCAAGTCTGCTTTTAGGTCGTGAGTCATGGAGTGCAACGTGAAGAAGCGGGTTCCTCGGCCTGTCGGACGGACAAACGGTTGAGATGGTGGGTGTGTTGGTGATGATGTTGGAAGATAGAGAGGTACGTATTGAGCTCGAGTCGTGTTGATGATGCATGACTGATTGTTTATTGCCAGGGCCGTATTCCATCGTTCCAGTCGTTCCGAGCTCCCTCTCGGATTGTATCCTCCTCGAGCAAACGGATGCTGCCTGCCGCGACACCGGATCTACCCTCCACCTCCATCCTGAGCCAGTCTTCCCGGAATTGTCGGCGTGGTATTACCATTTCACTGTCGCTGCTTCGACTTGCGGTCCCTTTGTCGCTCCTTCACCTCCTTCGATGGTCGTCTCCTTTCCTGCCTTTGGCTCCTTGACTAGATGCGGGTTTTTCTCCCGGAGGTCTGCGACAAAGTCCCAGGCTCCTACCGATGCAATGCAATGCCTGATAGGCTGGATTCTTCCGCATTTCTCACTCTTCTTCTCCCAATATTCGACCACCTGCACGCATCCGATCAGCTGCATGAGGGTTGCTGGCTCATACTTATGACCCAGGTCATGATGCTTCCTTGCGGCCCTGACATCCGTGTGGTAATTCTCCCAGCAAGCTTCCATGACTTGCAAGCTTGTCTTGTTCTTGGTTTTGTGGGCGTACACATCTGCATAATAATAACACTGATATGCAATTTCTTCGATGCACATACTGGTTACTGGATCCCTTTTCGCAACCCTCTCGTCACAAGGCGAGGTTCCGAGTAAGATGGCCAGTTCAGGCATGCTGTCTATGATGTATGCATCCAGAGCCGCTGGGAGAAAGAAGGTTGCTTCCCAGGGCAGAACAAAGCCATATCTGCTGTCGAGGATGGCCTTGGCGGTACTGACATATTGACCCAGGGCTGAAGTGAGGACAAATCCCACGGTAGAGGGTATCGGCAGGTTGTGACAGCGGATGCAAATCCACGCGACGAAAGCCTGGAAGACTAGGAGTCGCGTGTTGGTACGCAGAAAAAAGGTCGGGATTTTCATTGTCGCTGCCTTCCAGTGGTGCTGCTGTCTTGTTGTTTTTCAAAAGGCACGTCGACAATGGTTGTGTCACGAACGGGGACACAGGATCTAAAGGGATATTGAAACGTTGCTACATGGTTCGATTGCAAACACTGGCGCCCGAGGGTGGCTTCGGGCTATTGAGAAGTGAGGCCGGGTTTGTGCGTGCTTGCGGCCGCAAAGTCAAGATGGAGGCTCTCTGTGCCTGTCTACCAATAGGATTCACGCATGACCCTGAACTCGGGAATAACGGCATACCATTATGATCAACAACTTTTAAGGTGTATGGTTCGACTGACATCCTGCATTTGAAGCCGGATGACACACAAAGACAAGATACAAGTCACTATGCTTAAGAATAGTTTGAGGATGAAGATTAGGGGTCATTGGCTTGTTTCTTCGAGGTGCAAACCGACCCTGTCCCGAGGTTCAAGCGTACCACTACTACTGTATCAACAATGCATTGCCAGAACAGAACATACACGAGAAAATACGCATTTTGGAAGAGACCGCACGGTTACGATGGCGGTAATCTGTCTTGCGCGAACCATGTCGTTTGTCGTGCGAAACACACATTTGTTCCTCGCATCTGGCCTCAGTCCCCCCCCAAGGATACAACGAATTTTATGAGGTAGCTGCAAATCACATCAGGACGCTCAATAACCATAACGAGGTAATCTTTCGCTTCCCAAAGGCAAGACCCAGCTTCTATATAGCCCATACAGAGCTTTGGAAGGGGAATTTATCTTCTTCCATCGAGAAAGATGGGTTTGTGGTGAAGATCAGGGTCACATGCTTTGCTAGCGGGACTTGGTCAAAATCGATTGGATATATTTTCCATATATATATATATTCTAAGAAGCTCTCCGAGACATCGTTAAACTTGCATGACACAGTGAAGTGAACAAATGGGAAGAAATGCTCAGAAAATAAAAGCTTTTCTGTTTATCGTCAAGAAGGTGTTATGTTTATATACAAGTACAAAGGGTTTCGTTCGACTTCTTTTTTCTCGTCAAAATGTGTGGAGGGTGTTGAAGGAGGGGGTCGTGTCTAGTAATACAAGAGTAGGGCCGTAAAAGGTAGCGTGGCTCGCGCCAGCGGAACCTACGATCCCTCAAGAGGGAAAATCGGTAAAAAGGGTCATAAGAAGGAGTGGGTTGTGAAAATGCTTCCCGAAGCAGAAAAGGGCCAAAAATATTCTCTGGGTTCGGTCCAGCAAAACAAAATGCAAAGCGCTTTTCCGAGCTCAAACAAAAGGGGAATGGAGAAGGCGATAAGAATACGAGATGTGTTGGGACGCGGGGGATGGCGCGTTTAGTAGGCGTCCAAGAGGCATTCGAGCTCATCAAGATCAATGTTCTCGGGGCTGCGGAAATCGTTCCACATGTCCATGGCATCATCATCCTGATCATCCAGGGACATTGCATCAATGGAGAGTCTCTTCTCAACATTCCATTCCTGGGCTTGCTGCGTCTTGAGATCGTAGAAACCCTGAGGTCTCAGAACAGGACTGCTCAAATCGTAGAGGGTGCTCACGGAGGAAGAGAGGTGATCCTGACCATCAAAGAGGTCGTCGGTGGTCTGAGCGGTGTTGTCGTCCGACTCGACCGACATGGCAATGGTCTCAGTGGCCTCGACCTTGATGGGCTTGGTGATGACTTCCTGGCTTGCGCGACGAAGCTCTTGCAGGGCGTTTGCCGTCTGCTTAAAGTCGCGTTCCTCACGCTCGAGAGGAGGGCTATCGGCACGGCGGTTGTGGGCCAGGTTGGACGTGGTTGGAGGGTGGTCGCGCGAGAGCGAATGACGAGGGTGGAATGCGGAGCCAATATCGCCATGCGGTGGCTCGTCCAGTTCGGGGCTAGACAGATCGACTTCGGGAGAGAGCGAGGCGCGTGACCTGCTGTATTTCTCGTCTTCGTCATCGGCGGCCGATGAGAGAGCAGGAGTAATGATGCGACGGGCGGCGGGAATGTCGTGAGGATGCGAAAGTTCAGGAATAGGTTGGTGGGGTTGAGTGGTCAAAAAATAGTATAGCGGGCGGGGGTGGACTTGAGACTGGTACTTGGCCAGCGGACAAGGGCTGACGGCGGGCCAGGTGCGGTTGAGGTAGCTGGTGAGACGCGACGAAATCAGGTTGGCAGGGTTGGCAGACCTATAGCGAAAGTCAGCGTGTTACACGGTCGCAGAAGGCTGCTTATGCTTACTTCTCCACGGCGCCTATGCAGTGGCACAAGACTGCAGCCAATTCCTTTACAAGATGCGGCCTGTTGGCAGTCTTTTCCAACTGCTTGATGGTTGCGACAACCACATCATCGCTGATGCCCTCGGTATCAATTGTGTGCACAGTCTGGGTTCCTGGTGATGGCGGAGGAGTGTGTTCGGCCAGTCGCGATGGCGGCTCTGTACGGATAGACAAGGTTTTTGTCTTTGGCGGGCTCATCAAGGCCGGAGGAGGGGATAGCGAGTCGTGCGACCTCTTGGGCTTCTTGGTGACGGGCTCGTCATCGATGACCGTGGCTGGCGGCGAGGGGTGCGACTGCGAAGAAGCTCGCGAGCGTTTGGGGACGGTGATACCAAGCTCGGAGAGAGACAGTGACTTTCTTCTGGTGTTGTATGGCATGTTGGGTGGGGAGAATTGGGTCGAAGACGAAGTGTACACAAAAGGTGATTGTTTGGGCGCGTCGGCGTTTCTGTTTCCTTGGGCGTCGGCTGGGAAAATGTGGGCGAGCAAGCGGATTGGAAGCTTGGGCTGGGCGGTGATTGGTCGATTGGGGAATGGATAGTCAGCCTTGCTTATCGAGCGTGTGCTGTCCTGGAGTGGGCGTGGAAGTATGTTGGTGGATAGAGTCGTGTGCAGGTGGGTTGGAATGAGGATGGCTTGAATGATGATGGCGATTGTTGCTCGGTGAGGTGGTAGAGGATGGTTGGGATGCTGTGTCTTCTTGGTGTTAGGGGTTCCAAAGCTCGGATGCTTTTGGCCAAGGGGGGGCTCGGCTCGTCCTTTCCACCAGGCGGTTGCGTCGGCGGCGAACGGATGTGCGTGCTAGAAGCTTTGGCAGAGCTCTAGCCAGAAAAAAAGTTGTTTGCTCGTGTGCGGTTGCTAGGAAGCGGTAATGCTGCACAATTCTTCTGATAATTCTGCGACCAGAATATGCTGTATCTTTGAAGTGCGAGGTATTGGAAAAATCAAGTTCAGGGGAGGAACTAGCAGCGTGGATGGTCGCTCCATCTTGTCACAGGCAGCAGCAAGGGACTTGGCGAATGCGTGACCCAAGCAAGAGAACGCACCTCCCACCGACCACACCACACTCCGACCATCGCGACTCTCGGCCGCTACGTCCAGAAGCACCAACGTTATTTCTCTCCACTCAGCCCATCGTTGCTATCGGACTGTGTTTCATTTGTTTCCATTGTTTGTTTGCGACACTTGTCCTTTACTCGCAAACAGTCCTGTCTCTTCCCAGAGCTCTTTCTGAAAGCTCCCCATAGCTGACCATTTTTTTTCTTTCTCCACGTATGTGTGAATTTCGAGACTTGAAACAGCACGCAAGCAGCTGCAGCTCCCTCCCAGCCAATGACATGCTAGCAGATCGACTGTACGTCGCACCAGCCATGCCCGCGTCGCAAGCTGCAGACGCGGAGCCAGTCTTATCCAACTGATCGACCAATCATCATGGCTTTCGAGAAAAAGCACCTTCATGCCGCGGTACCCCTGATGCTCCAAAAGCTGTACCTTTCGTGTCTCTGACGTCGAGTCATGCATCATACCTCGCGTCAACATAAAGCTCGGATTGTCCTCCATACCGTCTTCCGTGGTCCGTCACGGAGCATCGGGTATCAGCTGTTTGTTTGATCAACTTTATCTCCCTCACCGCAGCTCTAGTGCTGTCTGTTATCAATCCCCAATCTAAAGCATCATCTCATCTCCTCATCACGTTGGAAGATATCAATGGGAGAATAGTTACCTAGCTACCATCTCACGGGGATCCTCAGCCCCGGCGATCCGGCTCAAACACAAAATCCTTCGTTCTATCATCATGCTTCCAGCTCTCAATTCCCCACGAGTCACGCCTTGCACCTCCACCTCTCTGCTTTTGCTTCTTTGCTGCGCTTCGCTCTCTTCTCCACCAAAGCCTGCCGTACTCCGTATTCTGTTTCGAGGTCCCTTACCCCGTTTCTAGACGCTTTGCTCGGTTTTCGCAATCGGCTATATGCACCTGAATCGCGGGACTGTTATTTGCTTCTTTTCTCTCGTCTGCAGCAAAGCAGGAGAGTGTAACCTTAGTTCCTGCCGCTGACACGCACGACATCTGCATCTCTTCTCTTAGTCCCAGCCTTGCCAGAAAGTCGGCAGGCGGAGATTGGGCAATGCATCGGAGAGCTGTAAGGCCTGCATATTGCTGCAGCTTCCCCTTGCCTTCTTCGTCTCTGCGACACCGAGCTGTTCTCTGTGCGCGTCCGAATTGTCTTAGAAAAGAAATCTGGTTGACGTTTACGGTCCGCGCCGATCCATCTATCTGCATCGCTGCCATGCGTGCCGATAAGCCCGTACGCACGAAGAAGGGGGTGGTGAGGAAGCCTGGGCTCATGAACTTTGGCACCTTGGGATGACAATTGACTTTATTGGAGAGGGGGATCACGACATGCCACCCTCTAGGCGAGTCACTTTCGAACTCGAGCTTGCATTTCTCAAGCAAAGCTTTCCCCACACTCTTTCCTTTGTGTGTTTAGCTACGGTTGCATCTTCGAGGGGGTTTTCCTAGTACTGTCCTTGTGTCGTCTCTTGCGGAAAGCGATAGCGCTTCAGTACGGCGAGGCGATACCCGAGGCAGCTTCGAGCTTATCCTTGGCCGCCAGTATTTGCTTCTTCCCTCGTGGGACCACCTCTTTTCGCTTGTCGAGTCGATGGTTTGGACGCCGTTTTGTGGATAACGTCTTCCCTTGGGTATGCTCTTTTTGGCAGTTGAGCGGGTATCGTCGATGCAGCGTCGGCTAAACTCCAGAGAGTTGTGTCTGATCCAAAGCCAACTCTACGAGGCAAGCTTAACTCTGACTGTCAGCTTCAAATGGGGCAGGTCTTATCATGGGTGTCTCTGTTTGTCGGCTTGTGACTCGTCAAGTGCCTCGCTTTGAACATGCATAGGACGGAGACGAAGCAGAAAGAGGCCATGAGAGTGATTTGTGTGCAGCCTCTCAATGGGCGCTCAACCATCCTGGTCGACCTGGTGCGTTGCAGCAGCCGAGTGTTGAGCACCTTGGTGGACGAACCTTGGTGGACGACTCAGAAGCTTGTGTGTCATGTTCCCCTCACTTGGACATCCAAGAAAGCCAACCTCTCTGAGTGGTTTGAGTTTGGACCTGCTCCTCGATTTACTCCGACTTGCTCAGCCTTCTCTTTGATGCTTTGTGTCATGGGTTTTGGTTTCAGCTCAAAGATCCAAACGGTTCCAAACTGTTTCCTTCGTTCACTAACGACTTCAAGACCGCTCTCTTCGATGAGTTGACCGATGTCCCTGTTCCACCAGCAGCCGTGCTTGTCAGCGTGTTGAGGTGCAGTCATATCCAAGAGCCTGTTCATCCATCCGATGTAACTGCGACCGTGTTCGAGGAGTAGGATCCTGGCGTCCGGGTTGGAGTGATCCAGGTGTTTTGACAAGTTCTTGAGCAGCTCGACGGGCTGTGCTGTGCTACAGAGACCCATGGTTTGCACAATGGTATCGTAACCCTTGGTCAGGCCTGGAATGAAAGTGGTGCCGCTCTTCCTCGCAGCCTCTTGTGTCGTTGACGGTGGCTCGGGCATTTCTCCAATGCAATCACCTTGCAGGAACCTGATGGGCACATTCTCAGCAGCCTTGCCTGGGTTCAAGATGTTCCACTTCCTGCGTGCCTCCTGGACCATTTGCGGACTGAGGTCAATCAGAGTCAAACTCTTGATCTTGTCGAAGCTGTAGTAGCCCAGGTTCCTCGCGGTGCCGCAGCTGACCTCCAGCACATGGCCCTTGACCATACTTGACATTTGTTTCCGTGCTCTTATTACACCTCCGACCTTTTCGGAGAAGTTGACTTCGGCATCAAAGCCTCCTGCTGTTGTGTCGTAGACATTGGCAACATCACGTTGTGCAGAGGGCGAGTAATCGGCTTGTGCACCTCTTGATTTGTATAGCGATACGGCGAGTCCGGACATGTAAAAGGCCATGCCAAACGCACAGGCTCCCATGACATAGACGCCAATACCTCGGGCCCCTCGCTGGAGCTTGACTCTGGATTGCGCATTTGCGGCGGCGGCGGGGTTGGTCGAAGGGGCTATCGGTTTGCGTGGAGGCGGGGCTCTGTATTCGAGGACCGGGGTTCTGGCATGGTATGGACCTGGTTTCTTGGGTATGGCCCGCGGCATACCTCGAGGCATGGTGTTGACTTGTCGAGTCCTTGTGTCTTGACTCGAAAGATTTTTGGTCGCAAACACGTGAGAGAGCTGTCTGGAGAAGCTTTGACCCCGTAGCTTTGCCGACCAAGGAATCTCTCGCCAGTCTGACTATCTCTCGTCTTCCTTCAACAAGGTTTCCACCTTCAGAGACTTTGTAGACACCCTTGCTGCAATGCACAGTACTCTGTAACATCATGGCCAACTATATGCAAGTCCTGCACTGACTATACGCCATACTCCCGGCTCCTGATCTTTGAATCATCCGGCCCAAGCCAGACTACCATGGCGATCGCATCTTGTAAATTGTCCTCTGGCTCTATTACGGCTGACTGTTCTCTGTACAATCAGCTTGCTTGTATTCAGGCGAATTCCTCTGGCCCAAGTCCACTCAGACCTGTTTGAGCTGCCTCTGTATTACTGTTGCTAATGTTGTTCGTTGAGAGCAAGCCTAACACAATAACATCCCACACCTGTGCGTATAACCTGTCCGCCGCATGCATGTATCTGACTTCAGGGAAAAGGTACCCAGTCCCCTTTTACTTCTACCTTTGTCATTGTCGGCCGGGTCTAGGACCAGATCTGAGGCTTGACCTTCTTACACTTCTTTCGCTTTGGCTTTCATTTTCAACGGTGTAAACAAAGGACCGGCAATGCTGCCATCGTAGAAGTCCAATGACCATACACAACTCGTTTGCGGGTCGTATCTTCCGTTTGACAAGAATGGTGATCGAACCGATGTCGATGTCACACTTCTTAACACGCCTGTCGTAAGAAGATGCGATGGGCTGTGAGACTGGGGTACAGTCTCAAGTTTATAGGGATGTACCATTTGGTGGCGAACCGAGAACTTCGCAAGAATTCCAGAACGTACAGAGCCTTGTAGCATCTTGATGGTCGCCAGTATGAAACGATGGCCTGGTCGTGATCAGACGTATTGCTGCATCAAGCAGGCTCCAAGCTCTCTGTGTTCGTGTGATCTGCTTGAACTTCATTGTCTTCCGTCTGCGGTCTCTTGCACATTTCCGTCGTTGTAAAGTCATTTGGCATGGCCTAGGCTGTCTCTTCTTTCGACGATTTCCCTCCAAGTTGTGAGACCCTCGTAGCCTTTAGGCATGGCTTCTACCCAGTCGGTCTTTGGAATGTAACAATCCATGCATAACCAACTGTCAGAGTCGGTCGCCGGTGATGGTTGGATCTTCTTCACCACAACTTCATTCCCCCCTTTCTCGTCCAGTTGCAACCATCACAGTGATGCTCGACCCCACTGTCGTAGTAGATAGGCTGATGCGACTTCCAAGAAGGTTCTTCGCGAAACCACGTCCATTTTCGACACCAATGAGAGAGTCTCGTGTAGAGTTCCATGCGTTCGTCACCCCTGCGGGCCTCGCGATAGAGTCTACTTGTTTCTCGGTTCTTTGCTTTATTGTCCGGATTTTGGAGCCACTGCTGCCACGATGCGCTTTTTCACGTCCAGGAATTGCCTCCTAACTACTGGATCCTGGCGTAGCTTGTGGTATCTTGCGGCTGCATAAGCTGCGTTCTTTTCCAGAATCTGCCTATAGGACTCTCCGTTTTCCTGGCGTAATTTGGCATGATGACTTTGCCGGTCTTGGTAGGCATGGTAGGTAGAGAAAAGTCGCGAGGACAACGCACTCGAGGTTGGTTTGGGCGCACCAACCGATAACCACAGTAGTGAGCTCATGGTAGTGTTGGACGATTGTGCTGACTACTCAGAACATGAGAGACACAAAGGTATCAGAGAGGTCGGATATCAAAAAGTGCAACCTCATGGATTCTCGGAAAGCACGCTAACCGGTTTGGGAGCAGCGCGCCTTGCTGCACTCTTACCCTCAAGCCATCACACCTACCTCGAGTAACACAAACAAGAACTGATGCACATATTGTCGACAGTGCAACTTCCCTCCAACACTTCCGAAAGTCGAGCATCATAGCTCTCACTGGCAATAACCCATATGACGACCTTCTTCGACCGGCATTTGTGCAGAGAAGGTGAAAACCGACGACCCACCCAAGCAATGACCACAACACGTGAATCCTCCACCCCGGTCTCGGCCACAGGCACGCTGGAGGACGGTTACCGGCGGGAAGAGCGGAGGTTCGATGAAGAGAAGAGCATGTTTAATCTGTCTGGGCAACAATGTCTTTCGGGAGAAGCAAGAAAATTCGTAGACCTGCAACTTGTAGGTCTCTGTTCCAGCGCAAAAGCACACTGACTCATCTTTGTTCCTGCTCATTGCTCAATTCCTTCCTGAGTCTCGACTGAGTACTCGACATCCACCTTCCTCGCAATTTCTTATCTGTCACTGGAAAGAGAAGGAAAGAGAGAGATCATGGCAGCACCTCCACAGGACGTCCCCAAATCCGTCTTGATCTTGGGCTCGGGAGTCTTCGGTCTGAGTACAGCATACAGCCTGACGCAGAGTCCCAAGTTCGCCAACACATCAATCACCCTCGTGGACCGTAGTGCGTTCCCTGCTCCCGATGGTGCAAGCATAGACAGCAGTCGCATTGTCCGCCCCGACTACGCAGACCTTCCCTACGCTCGTCTAGCCATCGAAGCCCAGGCACGCTGGAGAAACGAGTGGTGGGGTCAACAAGATGTATACCACGAACCCGGTCTTGCAGTTGTGGTCAACAAGGACGAATCCGACAATGGCAACGGCGACCTGGGAAGAAAATACATGAGAGACAGCATGGCCAACGTTGAGCGTTGTGGATTGAAGCCAGGAAAGAAGAGCGAGGGTGGTGAAATCGAAGCCATGGAGACACAAGGGGATATCAGGAATATCTTCAGAGACTACACAAATGCTGCACAGGAGACGGCCGCTGCTGCAGCTGCAGCGACAGGCAAGGGTGGCTCCTCAGTGGGCGATTTCGGTTACGTGAACTGGAAGTCTGGATGGGCGGATGCTGAGAAGGGCATGCGCGTGCTGCGTGCAAAGGTCGAGGAGACGAATCGCGTACACTTCCTGAATGCCTCAGTCTCCCGCTTGCAATTCAGCAACGATGCAGTGACTGGCTGTGAAACAGATGACGGAAGAGTCTTGACGGCAGATCTCGTCGTGCTGGCCGCCGGAGCCTGGACACCTGCCCTACTGGATCTTCGTGGCCGCTGCAGTGCGACTGGCCAGATCATTTCCTACATCAAAATCAGCGACGCCGAACAAAATGCACTTGGCGGAAGACCGACACTCTTGAACGAGAGCAGTGGACTTTTCATCATCCCGCCCGTCAACAACGTCCTCAAGATTGCTCGTCACGGCTATGGCTACTGCAACCCCGTCAGCATCCCCCACCCCGAAAACTCTTCTGCAGGCAACATCACCGTCTCCCTCCCACGCACTCACGTCTCCCATCCCGGTCTCGAGATCCCCGAAGAAGGCAAGAAAGCCCTCCGCTCCTTCCTCTCCGCCGTATACCCCTCCCTGGGCTCTCGCCCCTTCATCTCCACACGCATCTGCTGGTACACAGACACACCTCGCGGCGATTGGCTGCTCTCCTACCACCCTCAATACAAGAACCTCTTCGTAGCCACCGGCGGCAGTGGCCACGCCTACAAGTTCCTGCCCGTAATTGGCGATAAGATCATAGATTGCTTGATGGGCAGCCCACCAGCAGAATTCAAGGATAAATGGGCATGGCCCGAACGCGATCTCGAAGACCAGGTGTGGACCAAAGATTGGCGAGGCGGTGTCAAGGGCATGGTGCTAGAAGACGAGTTGAAAAAGGGACAAAACAAGGCTAGATTGTAGACAGTTGGGATAGCAACCTCAAAAAAAGCAATTTTTGTCTTTGCTCTTCAAAAACTCCTTTTCACTCCTCTCAAAAGAGCAAAACC
Organism: Aureobasidium sp. GC_Fusr_1; assembly: GCA_026538705.1. Taxonomy (NCBI): domain Eukaryota; kingdom Fungi; phylum Ascomycota; class Dothideomycetes; order Dothideales; family Saccotheciaceae; genus Aureobasidium; species Aureobasidium sp. GC_Fusr_1. Next base: position 71,451 of record JALPCE010000029.1, on the reverse strand, counting down.
ACTTGCCGTAAGAAAAAAAGGCACGAAAGTTTCTACATCGGTCAGGAATACTGGATGTCTCGCCCAGTGCCGTTATCGAAAACAAGGGCTTCCATTTCCTATCTATACCTTGCCCGTCTCAATAAAGGCTCTCTTATCTGGCCAGGCACGCGATCGCTCCAGTCGCTCTAAAATGCGGCGTGTCTTTGAGGGGGAACATGGTGGCACGCCAGAGATGTGGTTGTAGGTGCCATGGATAGAAGCTACTCCAATGGCTGCGTTTGGGTAGACATTGCAAAGGAAGCTTCGAGCAAGTGTGTCAGACTAGAAAGGAGGTATGATACAGTACAAGAATAAAACAAAGAATGCCACAAGAAGCGTCAGCTAAAACAATGGATGAGTTTCGTAATGTTTTTGTGATGACATTAGAGGAAGCTAGGTACCTCTGCCATATTATCTATGTTTGAAGAGTAATGACAACTAGGTGAGTGGTGCGCCCCAAGCCGCAGCAGGGTGGCTTCATCCTTTCCTTTGCATTCCTCAGCACATGAGCAAGACGCCCATGCCTTCGATCATCACAACTTCGTTCCAATCTTCCGTCCGCCTATCTGTTCATTCTTCTCTCAAACGAGTTTTTTTTCGTGCTGTTTCTTGTGGCCACATCAAAAGAGCGACCTTCCAAATCAGAGAGTAAGAGAAAAAAGGGGTAAAAACGTCAATCAAAAGGCGTTGATGCTTCCATGCTTTGGTCGTGTGGTATTGAAGAAGAAAGAGAAGACCAAAGAGCATGTGAAAGCAATCAACACCCTCCCTTGAAGTACCGAACGAAAAGAGATTCTGGAAATCGCCATCCGAAAAGGAAAAGCCTTCATGCTCAAAGCTTTGAAAGAAACCGGAACGCCGCGCCATGCAATTGCAGAAAAGGGAAGAGAGGGATGTGTCGAGAGCGGATTCTGATGCTGAAGACACATCCGATGAGGTTGGCAAAACCTCATACTGGTGATAATACATCCGAGGATGGAGTCTATTGTTACAAATGCCAGGGAGGTTGTGGTTGTTTTAGCGGGGTTGGTCGTTGCTCCGATTTTAGCTTCGGGCTTTGGTGCAATGATTTGAAATCGACTTAGGCCTTGCGGAAGTCGGACAAGACAGGGTAGATCATCTCGAAGGCTTGATAGATTTCTTCACGGACCTTGGCGCCGGTGAGGACAATCTTGCCAGAAACGAAGATGAGAAGCACCTGAGAGATGTTAGTAAAGAGGAAGAGGACATGGTCACAATGGAGGCAAGGCACGCACGATCTTGGGCTTCATCATTCTGTAGATGAGACCAGGGAACAGCTCAGGCTCGTAGGAGCTGAACATGTGATGGCGGGCGGCAAGACCTTCCAGACGGATAGGGAACTTGATGTCGCATGAACCAACAATGTTCTGGATCTTGAAGTCGGTGAACTTGGCGTTGAAGCCAAGCTTCTGGATGATACGAGCGTACTTGCGGGAAGCCAGCTTCGAGTCGTCTTCAGACTTGGCACCAGTGACGACCATCTTGCCGGAGGCGAAGATCAGAGCGGTGGTCTTGGGCTCGCGGATACGCATGATGACAGCGGCGAAACGCTTGGGGTTGTACTCTGCATTACGAGCGTGGAGGGCAATCGTCTTCAGATCGAGTCTGCAGTCAAGGTTCACCGTGGCGACAATGTTCCTTTGAAAGCGCGAAATGTCAACAACATGCCAACAACAAAACGTTGCAACACGAAGATACTCACTGCAATGTAGGCACAATGCCACTGACACCCTGACCAGCGCCGGGCGTAGCAGCGGGAGTCGCGGGAGTCACCCCAGCGCCCTGTTGGGCGGCGGCTCCCTGCTGAGCAGGCTGCTGCTGGCCCTGAGGCTGAGAAGTGTTGCCGTACCCGTATGCGCCGTTTGTCTGCGAGATCTGCTGTCCATCTTTCTCAGATGAAGGTGGGGTGAGGTCACCAGCGCCACCTGGGAAGGACAAAGAGCCGGGTGCGGTGAAGTTCTTGGCCTGAGCGGCGGTCGAGGGATGCGTGATGACAGTCTCCATGATTGCGGTGAGCTGTGGATACGACGATGGAGTGTGGTAAGGCAGTCTGAAGCGAACTGATGTCAGGATTGGAATTCTTGGAAGATTATCTTGGATAGTTATGCGACAAGAGGTGAGACGAGAGGAAAGATGATGGATGTGCAGCCAGCGACGACCTTGAGTGAAGGTGAACCGGTTGCGACGATGCGACAAGTGAGAAAAGGAAAAAGAAGCGGCGGCGTCGAGTGCGCTTGGGAGTGAGATGGATAGTCTCGTACCGTTAGCGGGAGAGAAACAACCAAATGTGTCCCCTACAGATGCTGCCTGGAGGATGCGCTGTGGTAGAGAGAGAAGGCGACGGCCAGCAAGTGAACTCGATTGTTGTGAGTGTTTCTTGGTCTTGGCGCTTTCCCAATCCGGAAGTGAGAGCGACCGCAAATGGATTTCCCTTTCACAACAATGTCCGCCGAAGGACAAAGAAAACCGCAGCAGAAAATTGGACAATAACGCGTAATGGACGCAGCGATTGTTGATTTAGTGCAGCCGAGTTGCGATGTGTTGCGGGGACGATGTGGAGGGGCGCCGTTGCGTAAAGGGTCGGGCAAAGCGTAAAGGCGCGGGAAATTTGCGAATATGAAGGGGATGCCCGAGGTATTTATACCCACAGCCACAAAGCGCCAAGTCTTACTTTGGCTCAACGCTAAAACCTTGACTGCCTCGCGCCTGCAAATCTTTTGACCCACTCCAAACTCTTCGACCAGATCCTTCCATCAATTTCCACCAACCTGGCTGTCGTGCTTTCCTGTCAACAGCGACAACACCTTGTCGACACACGACTGCGACGTCGACAGCATGCTTTCTCCCTGACCAGCAGTCGAACAACACCCTTTCCGTCTTTGTGGATTGCGCCAGACGCCAACAACTATGACTCACCTCCCTCGGCACGCTTTGCCGCACGCTTCTTGTCGGCCAGCATGTGAATGAGACACCAATCATGCCATCCACACCACTACTTGTATACAACGACGCCAGTTATCATCAGCTACAATGACTTGCTTTTCAACAGCGCTTGATGCGATTTGTTTCTTGAAGATTTCAATAAAGAAGGAGAGCTAATGGCGCTCTGCCGTCGCCTCCGCTAAAGCAGTCGTCAGGGGCTTGTCGCCACAAAGTCTTGGTCCGCGCAGTGTTGCTTGCTTGCTTGTTGCCGGAATCAAGATTCCCTGCTGCATCATCATCATTGCTGCGCTTCCACATGATTTTTATCAAGTCCGCCTGCTTGGAGTCTGACCTCTTGGCCTTTGGTTAAGTGACCTGCTGTTCTCCAACAGCGCCTTGTGTCATGTTGGGCTGCTGTCTGCAACACCCGTCTCGCCATGTTCTGAGCCCAAACTCTGATGTGTTTGAGCAGATTGATGATTTGCTAAGGCGTCTCGCGTTTGCATTGACTGCATATGAAGTGCTATGGCCTGTTTGGTGTCTTGGATGCATGGTCTTTGGTAGGTCGGTCAGTACTGCAGAAGGCGTCGTCGCCTCGCATAAGCTTGCGCAGATATCGCGGTCGTTTGGATCAGAATTGTTTTGCAAGCGCTTCGCTGCCGGTGAAGCAGCAGCAGCAGCAGCAACCTCTTTTATCTTCCATCTTTCATTGGCCAGCTATCAATCACCTGCTCATTCTGCTTCACTGGCCACTGCTGCCTGGCGACCACGCTGCTGCCTACGGTCTCATGACTCGCATCCACCAAGGCTGGCTATATAAGCCTTCCATCTCTCGTCCTCTTTCTTTCCCTCCTCAAGTTTTCTTGCCGATTGGCTTAGATCAACTGTAGTATCTGTTCTTCTTATGTTTGACCACTAAGATTTTTTATGTTGAACCCAGTCTTTGGAACCCGCTGGGAGATCTCTGGGGCATGCCTCCATATCTCCCGGCACGGTGTCGCCTGTCTTGCACTTCCACAGGCTGACGCGAACAATATACTTTTCCATCAGTCTTGACTCTGGTTTCTCAACCGGAGGCTGAAGAAGAACGTATCACATTTCGTGAACCTTCAGATAAGGCTTTCTTGGCTTGTTGATATGCAAGACGGTAAGCGCCGGCACATGGTGACACAGACGCGGACAAGGGTTAATTTGTCCACCTTGCACATCATCCCTTTCTCTGCGACCCGACCACATTGCTTGGACTGCAAGCCTTGGTTGATCGCTTGAGAGCTTTCATGCCCCTGAGCCCCTCTGACGAGGTCTTCGCGCATCTTCCACACCCACCCTCCAATCCATGTCTCCCTCCACAGTCGTGTCCCAACGCCAGCCTCGAAACCCTCGAGAGCCTTGCTTGAATATCGCTCGCATTCACGATTGTCGGCAGTCGAAGTCATGAGTAGCATCACATGAAAGACAGCAGACATGACGTCGGTAAACAACCTTAAATGACAGCATTTCAAATCAAAGGTGGGGTTACGCTCTCTCTCGGTCCCTTCGTCACCATCCAAGAAGCAACATCTCCTCGTCAAACACACTTTAAGAGACAAAGCAAAGAAAGAGAAGGATTGTTGCATTGCGACATTATCTCGCTGCAAGAAAACGCGACCAACAGGAACAGCACAAGATATTGCAATCATGGCAAGCTACCTGGCCTCGTACATCCCCGCCATCAAATCGATCCTTCCACAGGCGTCGCCATCAGTCGCTTCACTGCCGAACATTGGCGATGCGGCTCCAGCACCAATTGGCTCGGTAGACCTGACACGCGGTAGTGGCACACCTACCCTCGTGGCCTTCGTGCGGCATTGCGGCTGTCCGTTCGCAGAGAAAGAGATACAATTGCTAGGAGCCGAGAGTCGCAAGCACGAGAAGCTGCATGTGGTGATTGTACAACACAGCGACCAAGCCACCACAAAACAATGGTTTGAAGACGTCGGGTAAGTGCTTCTGGAAACGCTGTGGTGATGAGTAGCTTTCCGTGATCACGCAGACTCATTGTATTGTAGTGGCAACAAAGCATTCCCAGACTCGTCTCGCTATACCCTCATCACAGATCCCGAGCGCAAGAGCTACGCAGCATGGGGTGTTGGATCACTAGCTTGGACCGGCATGGTCAATGGCGATATCATGGGAGCGTTGAAGTCGCTGAAAGAGTCGGATGGAATTGATATGAGACCTACGGGTGTGGGAGCATACAGATGGCAGAATAGTGGCGGGTTCGCAATCGACGGTGAAGGCAAGATTCGATGGAGGAAGGTTGCCAAGGATTCGTCTGATGTGTGTGATTATGCTGAGGCGGCCAATACCATTGTAAATAGCAAGGCTTCTGGACAGACACAGAGTCGTCTGTAGAGCTGTGGTGGCATGATCAAGTATGCTTTGTCGACTGCAAATGAATGATTAACGAACTGTATGTTATGATTTGATTTCCTTCATGCTGGCGGAGCTTCCAAGAGAACGAACGTGGAAAGCTTTAAGACAACTCCATGCCAGCACGACGGCTTTCTTTCTTCTCCAGCCATGGCTACATCGCAACATGTTTTGTTACCTGTTCTCTGGACCAAAAAAATCGATAGGGGCGCAAAGCGCTACGACAAGCTTAGGCTGTTCGCGTGCACATGCCCAAGTCGGCCAATGGCGCAATTAGGGTAATCAAAAGGGAGGGAGCGTGCTTCGTATCAAAACATCTGACTCACAAGAACAATTGAACACATACATAGAATCAGCAGACCAGAGAAGGCGCCTATATTTGCTTGGCTGTTCGTTACAGATCAATTCAATTCAAAGCATGAGCAACACACCCGAACGCCCTCTGGGCGAAATAGTCGCCAACACGAGTCCAGCACCATGGCCTTCAAAGGAGATTACGATGCAAGGCAAATACGTTACTCTGGAACCTCTATCACCAAAATACGCCGAAGAGCTTTTCCCGCTCATCGGAGGTACCGCCAATGAACGACTTTGGGACTACATGCCCTACGACCCCTGTCCTCCCACGGCCTCAGCTCTCCACGACGATATGGTCAACAAAGCAGCCGCCACAGACCCAACCTTCTACACCATCCTCAAGCACGTCGGCGACAAAAAGCAAGCAGTAGGCTGGTGCTCGTACCTCCGCATCGAGCCCAAAAATCGCGTCATCGAGGTTGGACACTTGATGTTCTCATCCGCACTGCAAAGGTCTGTTGCAGCGACTGAAGCCATGCATTTGATGGCCAAGTATGCGTTTGACATGGGGTACCGCAGATACGAGTGGAAGTGCCACAGCTTGAATGCGCCGAGCAGGAGGGCAGCGGCCAGATATGGGTTTGTGGAGGAAGGAACATTTAGACAGGCATTGATTGACAAGCATGGGAGGAATAGGGATACGACTTGGTTTTCCATGTTGGATGCTGAGTGGGAGGGTAGGAAGAAGGCTTTTGAGGGATGGTTGGATGAGAGCAATTTTGATGAGCAGGGAAGACAGAGGAAGAAGTTGGAAGAGTTTAGGGCATGATGAGGTTGTATTGTTTGATGAGCTATGGGAGTCGAGGCTGTTTGCTACAAACATGAGGGTCGTCCTGATATGCCTCGTTGCTGTTCTCAGACATAGTCAGCGAAAGACTTGACAGAAGATCAATAAAAGTGGTTGCGAGAAAGAAGGCAACATCAGGAATGGAAGCAGTCGTCATTCATAGTGAATCTCCGTCTCGTCTTGAAACATATTTTGACTTGGTCATCACGATGGCTGATTGTGAGAGAGGTGCTGATCTGGGAATAGAGCGCGTACCATGTGGATCTGTGTCAAGACTGCGTAGCTGGATATTAGATAGATGAGCATCCAGTTCCGATGGACATGTCGAAGGAGTTGTTGAACGTGATGAAAGAGGAGCTAGATAGAGAGCGGAAGGACAAGTAGCCGGTGGCCGGCGATGGACGGCAATGACAGCAGGGCATGGAGGCACGCGAAACGCACTGGCAAACGCACGAGCAGCGGGACATGCACCAAGCACCCTCTTCTCCCCACACGATGTGACAAAACGCGGGTCCAAGGCGTCTCTCGGTCTGCCTTTTCATCCGCCCGGAGCACTTTGCCCTGATAGAAGCGACTTTCCTTGCTCTCTCTCCCTCTTGTATAGACCATGGCGAGAGACCCTTCACGCACCACCATGACATGAGATGAAACGAACCTGACTCGACCATTCACCAAGCCCTATCCTCGGAGCGTCCATTCCTTCCCCCACACAGCATCACCATCAGCATTCAGGCATCACATTGCATAAAGAATTTTAGACCCCTCTCTGTCCCAACATGCCCGACAAGCCCCTCACCATTGCGACCTACGCCGCCGGCGCATCGCTGGCAGCCATCACCCTCGTTTATGTTTTCGGTCCCACCTTCATGCTCGACGATGAGGCCTCGCAATCCTCGCGATCCACCCGCAAGAGAGGTGTCGTTGGCCTCGTCAATCCCGCCAATGACTGCTTCATCAATTCCGTCTTACAGACCATGGCCGGTCTCCCCGAATTGCGCATCTACCTGATCCGAGAACTACACCGACGAAAGCTGGACGGGAAAGAAATATACTCGATCGTCGAGCAACTAGAAGACAAAATCTCGCCCAATGAGAGCAAGGATATCGTCAAGATGAACGAGACAAAAGAGCCGAGCTGGAAGGTCTTGGGTTTACAGCAAGGTCTTGTCACGGCCGGACTCAAGGACATTCTGGATGCGCTTAACGAGCGGCCCATCTACAAGAAGACCATTTCGGCCCGTTCATTCGTCGGTGTCATAGAAACCGCCTTCAGAACACGCATCAGTCGACAGCAACAAGACGCTCAAGAATTTCTGCAAATCGTGGCCGAGAGGCTGAGCGAAGAATACAATGCTGGAAGAAATGCCAGGAGAAAGGCCAAATCGCTAAAGAGCCCCAGTACCACTACTCTCAAGATATCCGAGCCTGAAGACGACGCGAAAGAGGATGCACACAAGAGACGACCAGATGCCCTTCGACCCATAGAGTCTGCTCGTGGTCTTCAAGCAAAGTCGGAGATTGAGCAAATCCGTCAGAGCGTCCAGCAGCCACCACACGCTGAAGACGATGACTTGCAAGATGATCCAGGCTTCCCTCTCGAAGGCAAGATCGAGGCCCAGATTGAATGCATGACCTGCCATTTCAAGCCCAAGCCTTCAGTATCCAGTTTCGTCACTCTCACCCTCAACGTCCCCCATCATTCTTCAACCACGCTGAATGCATGTTTCGACGGCATGCTGAAAGTCGAACACATCGATGACTACAAATGCGACAGATGCCGTCTGAAACACGCCACTCAAGTCAAGACCAAAGAATTATCACGCGCCACAGATGACGAAACGCGCAACCTCCTTACCCACGAACTCTCTGCCATTGAAAAGGCGCTCGCTACAGATCCGGAGGCTCTGCCCAAGAACATCAGATTGCCTGACCCATCTCTAGCCCCGAAACGACGCATCTCACGCCACATGCGTATCAGCAGCTTTCCCAAAGTTCTCGCCATCCATTTGTCGCGAAGTGTCTGGGATCCTAATTCCAGCAGCAGCAAGAATATGGCCAAAGTCAGTTTTCCGGAGACACTACCTCTGGGTGGGTTATTAGATCAACATTCTTACCGTCTACTGGGCGTGGTGACGCACAAGGGAGGCCATAACAGCGGCCACTACGAGAGTTTCCGTCGACAATACCTCGCCGAACCGTTTAGTGCGAAACTGAGCATGGGCACACAAGGCATGTACTCTGCTCAAGGAACTCCGAGGGCAAGCGGCATGCCCAGCCCAATGCTCGAGCCTACCACTCCAGGCCTCACACACTCACCCTCCAGCAGTGGCAACAGCACATCTTCCCGCTCATCATCGATCAAAAACCGCTTCTCCCTCCGCCACCGCCAAAGTTCAAAGACTCCAGACCCTGCCAATGACGAGAAGAGCACAGTCAGCAGTAGTAGCGGTGCCGAAACTCCCTTGCCGCAACAAACTCACAGTCCCTCAAACCCGACTGCTGAGCCCACATACCAACAAACCGCACGTACGTCCTCCAAAGCAGGCAAGAGCCTTGATTTGAGCAGGTTGAAACGCAAACAGAGAAACCAACATAATAGATGGTGGAGAATTAGTGATGACAAGATCAAAGAGTCCAAGACTAGCGATGTGTTGGGCATGCAGCGGGAAGTCTATCTGCTGTTTTATGAAATCATGGTGCCCGAGGTTTGAGAGATGTTTTGTCTCTGTCTTTGCACCCTTCTTAATATTTTTTTCTTCATTTCTTCATCATGGCGAAATGTTTGTTTATACAATCTGTTTGTTGCTTTGTACATAGTTTTCTCCCCATGTTTCTTGGGTATTGGTCTTCTGGTCTCTCTGTTGATGTACAGAGGACAAGGATCTGTTGGAAACGAGTCTTTGGAATCACTCGTCCTCACTCACAATTTTAGAAGAAGTGCCTTCTGGCCTTTTCCACTCTGTTGCCTTGTCCTCGAACTACTCATACTTGACCATCATGTATTTTTGCGACATTTGCTTAGTCGATCGACATGGACTTGTACTTGTTGGCAACTACCAAGCGAAGTAGTTGCAAGCATCGCCATGACATTCATTATACATGCACTGCGGCAAGGTCATGCCATCTTACCATGGTCTTGACCTGGTCTCTCTAGTGGGGGAACAGGCTACCGTTCATGAAACGAGGACACGACTCGAGCTTTGTTCAAATTGCGTGATTGCCTCTCAATTAGTGCCACAGCCTGCGAGACAGCGTGGAAACAGTACTCGCTCTCTCTCTGCTCACTCTACAGATCTCGAGAGTATGCTGGCTTCCTACATTGTTGCTTTCATGTTGAATGAGACTACTGGGACTTCCTCTGATAAGCTTGCTGAACAAGGGAGAAGACGAGATAGAAGCACCTCCAACTCTTGATGCTGAAGACACAAAAGAAAGAAACATTAAAAAAGTTAGACACAGCTTGGAGAAAAAATCGTGGAAATTATTTTCATATTCAGTTCATCAAAAGCATACATTTCCCATCTTAGTTGCCATGTCTCTTTATAACTACTCATTCTCATAGATCCATCTCATCATAAGAATCACCTTCTTTCTTGCATCCCATCTAAAACCCCCCTCAAGCCTTCACCTCCGGCCAAGCATAATCAGGCATCTTGATCTTCGGCTCTGCCACTCCCAACTTGCCGGCAATCCACACGGCAACCCTATCAATCCCCACCGCAGTAACAGCCCACAAAATCGTGTTTCTAATCCACAATCCCCAAGCACTCTGCGGATTCAACACTTGCATCGCATAGTCGCCAATACTGCTCTGTTGCGCATGCGCAAAGGGCAACATGAGATTTTCATATGCTTTGCTCGCGGCAGCAATGTCGAGGTTGTGGGAAAGCAATTCGCCGGCGAGGATGTGGGCGCCCATGATGGCGAGAGAGGTGCCTATGCCGGGGGTTGCGTAGCCGGCGTCACCGAGGAGGACTACGCGGCCATCTTGGATGCGAGGGCTGCGCACCTGAGCGAATTTCGAGCAGTAGAAATCTGGTGTTGAGCGCATGGCTGCGAGAATCTCTTTAGTTTGATGGAACCCGACATCTGCAAAGGTTTCTTCGACGAGTTGGGTGTAACTTTCTCTGCCTTGTTTGAGTGCAGTGTTGATTTTGTTGCGAGAGGAGACGTCAGAGGGCCATGCCGAGTTCATAAAGTGGCCTCTGGTGCGGCCTTTGGGGTCTGGATCTGGGCGAAGGAAGATGGCGCGGCCGCCAGTGGTGTTGTACCATTTTGCCAATTTGGAGCCATTGAGCAAGTCCTTTTCAATGACGAAGAAGGAGGCATAAACGCCTTCGTCGTGAATGTGTTGCTGGGGTGAAGTTCCCAACATCATACCTCTAGTCCTCGACCCCAATCCATCAGCCGCAACCAGCAAATCATACGATTGCGAAACCTTGCCATTGGCAAAGTGAACAACCACTTTATCCTCGAGTTGCTCATAACTCTCCACACTCTCATCAAACACCACCTCCACTCTTCCCTCAATCTCCTCGTAGAAAATCCTCGCCAAATCACCCCTGAAAATCTCGTACTCGGAAGTCATGGTTTGCACTTGATCATTCCCCGTGGCCAGCAAAGTAGCAAACGACTTTCCAGACTCGTCGACAAACTCCACGCCTTCTTCCTTTGTGGTTTTGGCGCGGATGGCTTGTTCTAGATTCATCCATTTTATTATGTCGACGGCGGAGCTGCGGATGTCGACGCTGGCGCCGGTGAGTCGCATGGAAGGGTCGCGTTCGATGATTGTGATGGTGGATTGAGGGTAGGCGCGAAGGAGTGTGGATGCAAAAACACTGCTTGCGATGCCAAAGCCCGAGATGAGGACATTGGGTGATGTTGTTGTCGCCATTGCTTGTCGTCCTCGTCGTGGTTTATGCGTGTATGCAGAGAGGAAGTGCTTAAAAGGTATCCAGGAGAGGAAAAAGTACTATACCTCCATTCTCAAAGGGGAGAATCCTCGTCGTTTTGTAACCTGCTGTGCTCGGTACTAACAGAGTTCCATAGGCTGCAGCCAAAATCAAAAGCCTTCGGGCTTTTCTATCGTCCGCGACCCTTCGTCTTTGTGTGCATGGTGGGACGAAACGGTCTTCGCATTGCACGCAAATCAGAATCCGGGAAGCCTCACATGCGTCATGCTATATATCATGCTTGGTTTAGCAGAGTACTCGACATTGTGTGCTCTGGTGCAAACGAGTCGCGGAAAGTGCATGGATTGAAAGCAGTCAGTGAGAATAGCTGCGTGGCTTACTAATCACGCCAAAGGTAGCACCCTGGTTCTATATTCCTGCCCATAATTTTCGCCCACATCCGATACCCATGAGTCCTGACCTACTTGGACTGTGCCTCCTGAATGCATTTAGCGCTGGATATGTCTCGAGGAAAAACACAAGCTACGTTGTGGGTGGTTGCCTCGAGTTTGGTATTGCTCATGTGAATCTCAAGTCATGCAGACGCGCTTACCGTAGATTGGGTATTATTCGAGAGTGTTGTGTCTTGCGAAACTCATCCATAGGAGTAATCACAGCATACGAAGATGATATATCATTCTCTGTTTGAGTCATATAAAGATAAAAAGTGTTCTGGAGAAAAACAACACAATAAAACAACGCCAGAGACACCCCTTATCCACTGCATGCATTTTTCGCCCCTTTTCATTAATTCCTTGCTCAGTCTTAGAGAAGAGCGACCACTTATTTCGCACCGTACTTTCTCACAATCTGAGCAACAGCGGCGGCGAGGTCTTCTGCTTCAGCACGTGTGCTTGCTTCGGCGTAGACACGGACAGCGTCTTCAGTACCAGAAGCACGAGCAAAACTTCTACCATCTTTGTACTTGGCGACAACCTTCTCAATGTCCTTCTGTGCGCCAGCTGGTGTTGCGAGTTGACGCTCGGCAGTGCCTTCGACAGTGGTGAAAAGGTTACGGTCGGCGACTTCGACACGGACGAGACGGTTGGGCAGGTCGGTGTAGGTCTGCAGCCACTCGGCGCAGCTGAAACCCTTGTGTGCGAGGATGACTTCAACAAGCAAAAGGTCAGATAGCGCATCACCAACAGTCTGGTTGATGAGATCGGTCAAAGCCATGAGCGTGGTGAGAGCATCAGCCTGAGCAGGTGATTGAGGCTGGTGAGTGTGGATGGCCTTGAGGGCAGAGGGAGAAAAGACGACGGTGCCGTGTCCATTGGCCTCGAAGTAAACACCGACATCGAAACGAGTGGCAGCGTGGTGCAAGTGCTTGACACCGGTAGGGGTGCAGACTATTTGCAGACCCAGGTTCTTCTGGATATACGTTGTCGAGGCACCGTTAGCATATGCGGTCTGTACGACGCCGACAGTAAGCTTGTCCATGAGGCCAGATTGGCGAGCAAGCTCGGCAATGAAAGAGGCGGCAAGAGTAGCGATACGATCGCCGTCCAGAAGTCTAAAGACGTTCTTCTCGTCTTGGAAGTAGAAGACGATGCGGTCAGCATCACCATCCAGCGAGCAACAGCGATCTCCAGGGCCAGCCTTGGATGAAGGAGGAGCGCGCTGGTTGGTCTTGACAAAGTCGGCACCACACTGTCTTGATTAGTGCTGTTGGATAGTACTAGGTTCAGAAGCACTCACCTGGTGGTTCAGGCTCTCGGGCTTGTGGACGTCGTCGTTGACGACCTTTACATCGAGTCCACCATCAGCGGGAGATGGTAGGTATTTGAGCAATTCGCGCAACTTGGGACCTCCAACACCGTTCGCGCAGTCAACAGTCAAGTGGCCCTGGGCCTTTGTGTGTTCCATGGCTTGCTTGAAAGCAGCAGCCAATTTCTCGTAATAGCCCTTCTCGCTGACCTCACCGTACTCGTCCTGAGTACCCTTTGTGTTGACGCAACGAACGAGGTAGTGAAGTTGAGGAGTGGTGAGGATTCGGTAATCGGTGACCTCAGCCTTGGTGGCAGTCAGGGCATCGTTGAGGCATTCGACCAGACGGGAACCCGAAGCACGGGTGTCGCGGGCGAAGATGACTCTGGCGGGGGCATCGAGGTTGACCTTGAGTGTCTTGACGAGTTCGTTGTAGACTTGGACAAGGTGGTCATCGAACTCGGCATTGGCGAGTTGGGTAGCGCACTTTTCCCATGAAGCCTCGAGCATCTCACCCTAGATGAGCAGTTAGACATGATCCCAACGATGGAGTGATTGAGGAAGAGTGTACCATGGGATCGACAAGCTTGACGCCATTGTCCTCAGGAGGGTTGTGACTGGCGGTGATCATGACACCAATGGTCTGGCCATTGAGCTTGCGCGAGCGCAACGAAGCCAGGAGTCCAACACGGTAGACGACCGAGTCGAGGATCTTGCTGAAGATGGTGAGTGGAAACACGGAGGAAAAGACAGGAGAAGGACATACGCCTTCATACGGAACTGGCAGTATGGTCAGCATTGTGTATACAGCATCACGGCGGCTCAGCATCAACTTACACCGGCAGTACCATACTGGAACTTGCCCACCAATTCGGCGGGAGCGGTGTGCTTGGCCGAAGCCTCCTTGACAGCTTGATCGTGGCTCATTACAAAGATGGGTCGAGTGTTTGACAGTTGATGCAATGTGTCAAGGGATCAAGCAGAGAAGGCAGTCACAGTGGAAGCTCGATGGTGCAATATTATTAGACATGGAAACCCGTTTGAAACCCAAAGCAGCCCGATGCGGAAAAGATCGACTGCGGAGCTGCAGCTGCCGTTCAGGGCCGCTCCGCAGAGACGCCAAGCATCAGACTTCGGATTCCAATTCTAACAATTCCAACTATACCAGCCCAAGACGCTCTGCAGCTCCCTATCGCCGTACCTGCATCAATCCGCATATTTTCGAACACTTTAATCGCCCACATCAAACATATCCTGGCATGAACAGCCTCTTCTCCCTCCGCTGCCTTCGCAGCGTCGCTTCGCAAACCACCGCCTCTTCCGCTACATCTCAACCCAGCACCATCCTCCGTGCTCTCCAACAATCCAGATCATTCAGCAGCACACCCGTCCCTCAAAAAAGGAATCGCGGTGGCCCCAAGAAGGATGCTCGCATCCGTAAGTCCACTTGCCCCATCTTCTCACCAAAGACACTGTACTAACCGCATCCAAAAAGAATTGATCCGCTACTTCCTCTCACATCCCATCACACCCCGACCCCTCAGATTCTCCCGCGATCGCTACCTCAGACACTGGACAATCCACCGCGCATGGCAGATCTACAAGGCCCAGCAGCGTACACAGCACGAGCGCGATCTCGAACGCCAATACCAGAGCATGAGAGATGCATGCGAGGCCCTGCGTCTCATGGACTCGACCGGCAACATTGTCAAAGAAGGAGAGGCTGCCGCACAAGGAAAGAACGTCGGAAGGTTGTACAGAATCGCAATGATGAAAAATGACATCTGGGATGGTGTACCCATCGAGTACGCCCGCATTCAAACCGACAGCCCGAGCACCGATGGCTGGAATCACGGCTGGACGAGGTAGATGTCATTCGAGTCATGTCTGTGCTATTATCTTGTATCATACTCTGGCGTTGATCATTTATGGTCCGGTATTCTCTGGGGAATCAAAACATCTGACAATCACATCACCATATTTCATGTACAATCAATCAAATGTTCAAATCAACTTCTGAGCAGAAGAAGGAGAATCCCTACGCGACACATGCGATGACAAGTAACTGATGGTCTGGACTGCCAGGCCAGTCTGAGTGGCAGGCCGGATGGGACATCTAAAATAGCAACAGAGAATATACTAAAGAAAAAATGGTGGTATCAAAATGAGCGGATCTCGGGTCAGAACATACCCTCATTGCCGCCTCTAAACATGTCTCCGAAAAACAACATCAGCACGACTTCAACAAAGGAAGAGAATCAATCCGGCTTTTTCAACACCACGCCCATAACGAAACAGAAAAGCAAACAGCTAGAAAAAGAAACAATAGAGGTCCGCCCTTGGTACCACTTGACAATCCGCTTGTGCCCCGCAAACAGAAAACGCCATCCCAATGCTGGTCGTAGAATAGAAAAGACGAAGGCCGTGGGTTCGCGTAAAATGACTAAAGGATGACACAGCAGCCTGCGCGATCCTTTTTGTCAACCGCAAGTAGAGCAGCTCGGGTTGCAGCCTCGAATACATCATCGACGCCGTCGCCTGTCAAACTGCTGCATTCCAGATACTTTCGTGCTCCGATGAGTTCTTTCATGTCCTCGCCGGCCTTGGTGGTGATGAATTTTTGACTTCTTTTGCGCATTTCCTCCTGAGCCACGGGGTCGTCGCGGAGATCCTTCTTTAGTCCGACCAGGATGATAGGAACCCCAGGGCAGCGCTCCGTAGCTTCATCGGCCCACTTGTGCTTGACGTTCTCAAGAGAGTCCGGTGTATCAACAGAGAAGCCTATCAAAATGACGTGGGCCTGTGAGTAAGCCAATGGTCGCAGACGTTCGTAATCCTCTTGTCCTGCGGTATCCCAGAGCGCTAGTTGTACGGACTTGCCGTCTACACGACAATCGGTCACGTAGTTTTCGAATACGGTTGGGACCTAGAGTATGTCAGTAAGCTGGCATACAACACTGGTTGACCGAGTTCATACGTATCGCTACAAGTCAGTTAGCAAATGCTGGAACAACAGAACTCGGCTTTACATACAGTTGGAAAGTAACCAAGAGTGAACACACTCAACAAACTAGTCTTTCCGCAAGCACCATCGCCGATGATGACAAGCTTCCTGGTGGAGAATGACAGTTAGCTTGGGACGACTCGAGATTGTTACGCATGCGCCAGCCATTCTTGATCAAAACCGCTCTACTTTCTGTCATGGCGAAGCAGCGAGAACAGTATCTCACAGAAAGAGGTACAAAAAGATATCGAAACAGTCTTCCACCAGTCCATCAGTTCGAAATTGATCGAGTCCAATGGCTGACATGTCCGTATAGCTGATATTGCGCATCGCCGTGGAGAAAGCACTATGGGAACGAGACTTGAAAATGCGAGAACAAGTCTTCGCGATTGTGGACCGGGTATAAACACACCTTCTCATAACACCTTCTTCTTGTTGAGGCATTTTGGCAGACTTGCTCCTAGACAGTCCGACAGAGGTGACGGAATACGGTGCGACAACCGGTCGGGACAGAGACACGTCGAGGTTCGAGGGAAGCGGTCAGACAACAGTCGAGTGGAGTGACTGGCTGAGTATACGCTTAGATACGGGAAAGTCGGGGAATGTAGAGGTGATGACGCGGACGCCGGGTCGTAGATTGATTGATGGCTGGGAGATCGGATTGATTCAAGAAGCTAAGGCGAGGATGTAGGTGAGGCGGAGGGAGGTTTGCAGTCAGACCGGCTCGGGTTGATGAGCAGAAGAGAGATTGAGAGATTGGGGAGTCGACAAGAGTTACAGAGTGGGCTGTGCTTCCGCGTTTCAGGATGCAGTCTTGATTACGCCTCAAGCGCAGGACTACAAGGTTTTGACAGGATGTCACACAGGAACTAGTCTGCAAACGCGAAATGTTGGAAGTGCTTGGAAAAGGAATCACGACAGGGCTAGAAGACTCCAGATAGACGACATTATTGGGAAGCTCGGCATTCAGGCGGAACATACGAGTCCGTGGGGGCACAACAAAGGAAGGAGCTGCTCTGTGGCTGCCTCTCACCGCCTTGGCACATGGAGATGTTGGTAACGGCGCTCACAGTCGCTCCGAAGCCTGCATGCAAGGTGAACGACGGGCAGCAGGCATGACTCTAGACGTGTAAAGATTCTAGGTAGCGTTTCTGAAGACAGGACCGTCTATCCATGTGAACATGTTGGTGACTGTCAGTCCACAATTCTCTCTCACAATGTATACTAACATGATGTCGCATCAGAGCAAGGTGTATGTCACTGTGGGCGTTGATAACCAGCCGCTCCTTTGAGAAAGTGTGACCAATCAGGTCAAGCAAGGGCTACTTGGCCGGTTACTGCCGAAAGGGTGTCGGACAAGACTGACAGCAGGTGGACAGGGTAGCATAGGCTCTTTAGAGATAGACGTACGTCTGGCAGATAATCGCACAACTCTTTCACTTTTGATCGCCGGATGCTCGTTGACTCGTTGCGTTCGCCTTGGAATCCACGATCCGATTGCGCGCCTCCTGTCCACCAAGCGCGCGGCCTTGACCCGACCCCCGCCAGCCCACCCACTACCAACGCCGATCTCCACTACACACTGACATAGCACCTTCACCCACCAAGCCTTGCACAGTCGCTTCATCTCCCGGAGCGCTTGTTGCAAGCTCTGGCTCCCACCTCGCTCGTAACATGGCGCAGACCTATGCCTCCAACGGTCAATCCCCGACCCATGACCAATCTCGTCCTCTCACAACTGGAAATCGCAAGAAGCAGAAGAGGAGGGCAAAGCAACAGGCAAAGCTCATCCATGGCTCCGATGAAGCTTTCTCCGACAACCACTCCCACCTCGGACAATCTCCGTCGCTGCCAGAGGCCATGTCGGACGAGGACGAGGACGATGTGCACGTCAGCAACTCCACGCGACCACCGCTGCCCAACGGCCAACACTCATATCCAAGTAACGACGACTCGGTGGAACCTTCGCGCAAAAAGCGCAACAAGAAGAAGAAGCGTGGCAGCTCTCACCACTCGCCCTACCCCGACCATTTGCGACCTGCCATGCACCAATCCCCTATACCGCATCCGTTACCCATGTCAACTGGCGCCTTGAGATCTGGCCAGCGCTCTTCAAGACAAGACCGCATCTGGAACACATCGACCCAAGAAGAGCGCGAGCGCATCAAGCAATTCTGGCTGACACTCAGTGAGGAAGAGCGCAAATCCTTGCTCAAGATTGAGAAGGAGGCTGTCCTGCGTAAGATGAAGGAACAACAGAAACACTCATGCTCCTGTACAGTGTGTGGTCGCAAGCGCATCGCCATCGAGGAGGAGCTAGAGGTGCTTTATGATGCATACTACGACGAACTTGAACAGTACGCCCACCACCAAGGCGGCGAACCAGGACACGGCATGCTACCACCTCCGCGCAGTTTACCACCCCCACATCTCCACCCTTCCTCCGTCGTACCGTTACCGCTAAGCACTCACCATCAACAACCCCATCACCGAACGAGTCCAGTCCAAGAAACCATGAACGACGAAGACGACGACCAAGAAGACGAGGGCGACGAAGCCGATAGCCAGGGTATGAGTGAAGAGGAGGAAGAGGAATACAGTGATGAGGAAGACGACCTGTACAGCGACGAGGAGGACGAACCCGAGGACGACATACCGCGAGGCATAGGCAACGACTTCTTCAACTTTGGTAACAGTCTGACAGTCAAAGGTAGGCCTGTTCTGCCGCTAGTTTGCTATCTCCAAATGGCTGAAGTGATTTCAGGTGGCATCCTAACTGTAGCCGATGATCTGCTCAAGAACGACGGCAAGAAGTTTATCGAAATGATGGAACAACTGGCCGAGCGCAGGATGCAGCGTGAACAAGAAGCAGAATACAACTCGGCACAACCTTCGCATACCTACACATCCAACGGGCATGAGCCGCCGCTCGACGACGAAGAGTATGATGATGAGGAATATGACGAAGAGGAGTACGACGAGGACAGCCAGGATGAAGAGGAAGAGGACGAGACGGTAACACGGGATAACTCTTGGGAAGTGGTCACGTGCGTCACTGACAAGGTACAGGGCGGCATGACCGAGGAGCAACGCATGGAAGAGGGCCGTCGCATGTTCCAAATCTTCGCCGCCCGCATGTTCGAACAACGCGTGCTGACCGCCTACCGAGAAAAGGTCGCTGCCGAGCGTCAACAGAAACTACTGGAAGAACTGGAAGACGAAGACAAGAAGAAGGAGGAACGCGAAGCCAAGAAGGCTAGGGATGCTGAAAAGAAGAAGAACAAGAAACAGGCTCAGAAGCAAGCAAAGGCCGAAGAGAAGGCTAGAAAGGATGCCGAAAAGGCCGCCGAAGAAGCCGCTGCAAAGGCCATTGAGCAAGCGAAGCAAGAGGAGGCAAAGCAGAGGAGGGAGGAACAGCGCAGGAAGAAGGAGGCCGAACGCAAGGCCCAAGAAGAAGAGCGACAACGCAAGGAGGCCGAACGTTTAAAACGCCAACAAGAAGAACGCGAACGACAACAGGAAGCCGAACGCAAACTCCGCGAGCAAAAGGCGCTCGAGAAGAAGCAGAAGGACGAAGCCCGCCAAAAGGAACGCGAAGAACGAGAGGCCCGCGAGAAGGAAGTCAAGGAGAAGAAGGCCCAAGCAGAGCGCGAACGAAAGGAACGAGACGCAAAGGCGAAAGCCGATCGAGAAGCCAGAAACCAGCAAACGCCACAGATGGTCAAACGTCCTTCGCAAGCCGGCATGGTCGCTGTACCTCCAGGTCTACTTTCCAAGCAGGCTTCATCACTCATGTCTTCACCACATGTTCCTGTAGCCACACCAGCTTTGCCCAAGCCTTCTACACCAGCGCAGCCTCGCCAAAGCTCTTTCCAAGGTCAAAATGCCACTTCGCCAAAGTCGCAACAGGCTCCCGCCATGGCTCCTACCAAATCGATCTCTCCAGGAAACGCTTTCAACCAGTCCATGCCCAGATCCATCTACCAGAAACCGCAGAATCAGCAGCCTTTCGCGCAGCACCAACCTATCTCGCCCGCCAGCCAGCTGCCACCACCCAGCATGTATCCTCAACATCAGAACAATGGGTTCAATGGTTTCCCCACCAGCATGACCGGTTTCCCTGGCTTTGGTACTCCTCATGGACCCATGATGCATCACCGTCCTTCACTACCCGGTTTCTCTAACGGACCGTTTGGCAATGGGCCCTTCCAGTCTATGCAACCTGCCAATTCCATGCCTACTCCTCCGCCTGGCATGACTGGGCTTGGAGTCATGGCACAGGGTCGCGGTTATCCGCTCGAGAGCCCTCCCGGGTTCCAGCAACAGATGCCACCAGTCGGATCACCCACTGCTCCACCTGGTTTCGGACCTACACGCCACAGCATTGCCTCGCACTCTCGTACTCACTCATCCGACAAGAATACATTCGACTCCATCAGCTCGCCTGCACCCATCACCCGCCCGACTCCCATTCAGCGACCCTCATCTATAAGGCCAAACAACTCTGATATGGACGACTTGAGCAAGCGCCTTGGTAGTAGTGCGCTGGTTGGTGATGCAGATGACCCACTGCCCTCAGTGCCAGAAAGTCGTCGGGCCAGCGCCATTGCTGGACCCCGTGGCTTTGGTTCACCTGTGTTTTCACAGAATCAATCACGCATGGACATCTTTGGTGCCAACAGTAGTTGGACATCACCTTCGATGTTCGGTGCTCCGCCTGGCTTCTCTACACCCAGCTCATCATGGAATCCCAATGCAAGTAGTGGCTGGTCGTCCATGCCCTTCAGCGGTTTGGGTCATCGTCCATCGGGTCCCAATCGCCCTTTGTCAATTCGCATAGCTGTATGTAACGCATGCAAGGCACTGACAGCTCGGGAACCTACGCCTGATAACTACCACTCTGTCGAAACTCTACTGCGCCAGATTGAGGGCTCTAGAGTCATGCTCGATAGCCCAATCACAATCAAGGAGATTGAAGCCATCTGCGAGACTGAGGGTGATGCCCAAAACGGTGGTGGGTTCTTGCATGCTCGTCACGAACCTTCTACGTCTGGTGGCTTTGCAGTCAAGTTCGAGCCCGATGCCGGCACTCCTGGAACCGGGAGACATTCTCACTCCCTGGGCCCGATTAGTAGTCCCGTGCCTGGTCACTCGGTACCTGCCACTGGCTTCGGAGGCGCGACAGCAATAGGAAGAGGTACAAGCTTCCAGAGTTTAGGCTCTGCCATGGCAACTTCCGGGTCTTCATAGGAACAAGAACAGGAACCGCTCATGCGTGGCATCTGGGTCGCGGTCCAACCCCATTATGCAGGGTTGGGAGGTGACTTCGTGCCAGGCCATTATGACTTTAGGGACACGACAGACGGTGGATCTAGGCACTGATGCTTACCCACAGCTTCTTGGGTTGTTCTACTTCTTCTCGCACATCTTTCACTCTTCCTTCTACGTTCGACTTGGTTCACTCGATCGAACAAGCTTTAGCATTCACGTTTTGTTTTCTTCTCGTGTGAACCAATACTATTGTTCCGAGTATGACCATTGACAGCTCGCTTGCCCCGTGTCTTGTACCAAGTGCCGTGTGTACCTTTGTGGCTTGATATCGCCAACCTTCGCCTGTGATGCTGAAGGTAGAACAAGGACTCGCCATGTGCTGTCACTCCCTGTGATCAACGCGTCACTCGGTGTTTTACTTAGCTCTATGCAAGCTAACGGGTGTTTATCGAATCGCTCGGGTAGGCAGGAGATGTAAGCGGGGTCGTCAGGAATTACATCCGCTATGCGTGGGGGATATTGGCGGCGCTCGATTGTTTCAGCCTTCCCCTCCATGTACTAAAGCATGTAACACGTATAGCCATGGAGACGCACAATATTTTTGAGAAGCAGGGCAGCATCCACTGAGAAACAGGATCTCATCAGCTTTCTGTGGCCATACCTTCGATGTTGGACAACACCGTGTCTTTCTACAGATCAAAAGTGCCTTTGTGTTGTAGTAGGCAAAGGTCACACACTTTTGTACACGGAGAGGTCAGGATCACATCCGCTATGTGTGGGGGTGCTGTTGGCGGCGCTCGATTGCTTTGTAAGAACTCAAGCACACGGGATGGCCTCGTGGATATGTATGGACGATCTGGCGATCTAGCCCCGGTAGAGTCTCGAATGCAGAGTTCCCGGAATCGGAGGACTTTTGTGGGGTTGGAGGTCCTTGCGAGGGAAGGGACTTGACTCTGCATATTCCTCTTCGGTTGTTCTTCAACGACATCTGATTCATGGACGCATCTCAGGAGTATCTCTCGAAGGAAGTCGAGACAAGCAACATGGCCAAGCAAAGAGCCCCATGGTCAAGCATCCCAAGCATCTGCTGGCTCGATCAGCTGGCAGATGTGGCGGTGAGATTCAACCTCGTTGCTCCTTGGATGTATCTTTTTGCTATTGGTACTTGTACTTACCCCTCATCTCACGAAACCTAAATCCAGATCCTCCACGAGCACGTTGTGCTTGGCAACAATAAGTTTCAGCCCTTCGCCTCGACTTATTGGTGGGCTTTCTGCCGGTTACACAAGGTTCATCGCTGCGCCCTCGCGGCGCCTGTTACAGGAATATCAATGTCGTGCCGCGGTATACTGATAAGATCGACGAATGGGAGGCATCAGGATTTTCAATCCAACTCATTGACTCAAAAACTCTCATCCTCCCTACACCCGTCAGCATTTGCATTGAGCATATTTAAAAAAGCCGGGTTCGACTTCTCTTGTTTGAGCATATTCTACTCCTGGTCCTCCATCTCCTGTTTCTGTGGTTTCTCGCGCATATATAAGGTCTGGTCGTTTCGCTCGGCATCATGCATCCTACATTTCCTTCGCAGACTCTTCCCGAGGTAGCAATGGATATCCCACGCCAACAGCAACCACTGCCAGTGGTTCACAATGCTTACACACCCAAAGTAAGTATCTGATCATCTTCTGCTTGATATGAAGTCATTCTAACACCACCAAGGAAGCAATCGAGATCTCGTCTCGAACAGGTGCCTACAAGGCACGCATGCGTATCGACAAGACCATCATCAGCAGTTTCATGGCTGGTTGTCTGCTTTCCTTCAGCGGTGCCTGTTACTCTGTCATCAACACATCTGCCTGGCTAAACGAAAATGCTCCTGGAGTCGTCAGAATGCTCGGAGCTTCGATTTTCCCCTTCGGTTTGGTCGTCATCGTCATGACTGGTGCAGACCTCTGCACTGGAAGTTTCATGTACACGAGCTTGGCTGCCCTTCACCGCCGTACTTCTGTTCTACTGATGTTGAGACATTGGTTACTCACCTTCTTTGGCAATCTTGCTGGCTGTCTCTTTGTCACTTGCATCATTATCGGGTACGGAGGTGTCTTATCAGCTCCTGCTTACCGTAAGGAGCTGCTCAACATCGCTACCACCAAGGCGGTGACTCCAGAGTGGCACCAAATTTTTTTGAAGGCTATCGGTGCAAATTGGTTGGTTTGTCTCGCATGTTTCTTAGCTTGCTGTGCCAGGGAGTTCTTTTCCAAGGTCTGCGCGATCTGGAGCCCCGTGTTCGCCTTCGTATTGCTAGGTCTGGACCATGTCGTCGCCAACATGTTTTATATCCCCATGGCTGTAAGTTTTTTTTCCAATTTTTTTCAATTTTTTTTCCATATTTCTCGCACCTTCCGCGTGTAAACCGGCCTATAAGCGTCTACTGATCATGACAGATCTTCCTACACCACCCTGATATCACCGTCGGCTACTACATCTGGAAAAGCATGATCCCCGCCGCCCTCGGCAACATTGTCGGCGGCAGCGTCTTTGTAGCCTTCGTATACTGGTACCTCTTCCTCGTGGGCGACAGCTCTGAGATTGTCATCGATGGCGATTACTGGGATGTCCAGAGCCGCTCATCCATTACGTCCATCTCGGAACCAGAGACCAACCAACATCAATCCAACAAGGATGATGGCAAGATGGTTTAAAAGGGGTTTGCAGGTCACAGAACTGCTAAATTGAGAGACGGTAAACAGCAAACTCAACAGCTGTGGTCTCATGACATTCATTTTCAACAAGATATCCCTGACTTTTCTTGGTTCTTTTTTATTTCAACTATATGATTTTTTCTATGGGAAGCGTGGAGTTCAACAACGACATGATGGGGAAGGATAAAGTTTACAAGGAGTGGCTTGTTTTCGAGCGCTAGAGAGCGTTATAAATATAGCTGTAGAAATGCACAACATCTTCTATACTAAAGTGCTGTCCTAGGAGAGCTATCATTGGAGACTGCTTCTATGGCTACTCGTCTGATTCTATAAACCACTGTGCATTTCTATAGCATACTAACAGCACAATCTGTCAACCGGGGAGAGGAACGACTCTTTGAAGCCGAACACATGCTCCCTATAATCTAGCACATGCTCTTTGGAAGCCCCTTCCCACATGTGCTAAGCATCAAAAGTTCTCCTCTCTTCCAATCCTACGTTATGCTGCTTGACCGGCATTGGCGTCCGTGTCCTTGTTGTTCGGTGAGAGCGTAGCTTGGCTCGGTGATAAGGTTTGTTGTCTATTGCCTTGTCGTCAGCGATGCTTATAACCCGACATGGATCGAATCTTACATAGTATCAAAGGTTTGATGGAGATTATTGGTTGATGACTCCGTGTCCTTTGATCGTACAGGGATAGTTTTCACCATTGAACAGGATGTTCTCGGCCCTTCTTTGCAAAAGAATTGTCTACTTGATCGGAAAGCCTGACAGCAAACACAATGCTTTTGTCCAACATCACTCCTTTTAGTTGTGGTGTCAAGGATGCTTCGCCAGTGATGTCGAGTTTGATGTGGCTTTCCAGGTCAAGCGAGGGTGTTGACATGGTCCTAGGTGCACAGTATCCAGAATCCAGGCATAAGATTTGGGGTAGAGCACTGTATCTTCTTGGTGAGCTTGTTGTGATTGTTTTTGCATGAGCGAGAATTGGCAATGTTGATGACAGAAGACAAAGGCAGAAGATGCGGAGAGGCGTGAATGTGGTCATTGTTCTTCAAACGTAGTTTTGAGATAAGAGAAGTAATGTGAAATGGAAACAAAAGCAAGAGAAGAAGATATTCAAGAGATTTTGATATGAAAAAATATACAAGAGTGTTTCCTGGTTAGGTCAGGCAGCACAGATCCATACTTAGGCAACAGTTGAGTCCCTGACTCGTAAGTATTCGAGATGGATGACTTGGTGAACTTCTTTCTCTGATTACTGTATTCATTTTTGAGAGCTCACAAGACTGAGACCAAAGATAATGTCTGGCATGGATGGTCGAGTGAAGAAGGGGAAAGATTAGAAGAAACGACGTCAAGCCTCGGCTTTTAGAGTTTGACGCGATACGCGTCGTCGCGCGTAAGAACGTGGGTTGAAACAGACAAATGGATGCGATGCATAAGATTGGGCAAGCAGAAAATGTGAAACCATAGCTTGCAATATGGGAAGAAACACTTGGACACAGGTTAGATGAAGAGGAATAAGATTTGATAGATGAAATGAGATATTCATCAAGGGAGGGACAAAAATAAGGCAGTCGCTGCCACTTGATGCAGTTCCAGGTCTTGGCGGATCGGAGTCGTGGTCGAAGTTGGTAGCTTGATTGTCCGGAGCAGCAGCAGAATCATTGGACGGCTCGTCATCGCGGTGCATACAAACCACACAAGGCTGTGTTTTTCTTCGCGCATATCGGTTTGCAGCAGCCGGCCGTGCCTATCCACCCACCTACACCTCGTCGTCGCTTCTGACAGTCACAAGACGCAGCGAGCCTGTGACGACGACCATCATTTCACTCGACCCCGCCCCTTGGAGCAACTTTTGACCCAAACACGCACCCACTCGACACGCACACACACGCTGCCCTTGGATGGTTCTTTTGCTCGACAGATAACTGATTCGCTTGCACATCCAACCAAACTGCCACAATGCCGTGTTTCAAAGGCATCGCCGTGAGCATACACACTCCCGAAGGCCCTCTCGCAGAGCATGGTGTCCAGAGTCTGTCGCGTTTTGGCCGCATCAACACCTACATCCCCGTCCCTCCACCTTCGATCCCGCCAAACTCAACCACCGGCCAGCCACAGCAGTCGACTTTTGCCGTCTCCATCACTCTCCTCACACAGGGCTTGAAGGTCCCCTACTCGACTCCGCGCCCCACACCTACCAACCCCAACCCCAAGGGCGTCTATGTTGGCCCTCAATCTGCTGGCATGACTAGAGGTCTGCCCAGAAAGGAGCCTCCACCCATCGATCCCGAGACTGGCAAACCTCACGTCCTCATCCCGCCTTATCAGCCCCGCACTTCATCACCCAACGAAACCATTGCTGCATACATCTACTTCGATGGCCGACAAAAAGAGGAGGTTGCCACGCTACTCCGCAAGGGTGAAGAGACTTGGGTAAACTCAAGATGGGTCAGCATACCTGACAGCGAGGGAGGTGGCCTGGCTGAGCGCGAGTTCCTCTTCCGCGAAGTTGGTCTGGAACGCTGGCTCAACGGACTGGATCTGACGAGCACCGATAAGGAAGCCAAAGCCGCTCTCATCGACAAGCGCAGGAAGAAGTTTGAAAAGATGCGCCAGCGCGAGGAAAGAAAGAGAGAGATCAAGAGAGAGGACAGTGATGATGAGGACGACCAAGACAAGCCCCGCTACGACCGTAACACGGTCCTGCGTTATGGCGAAGACAATGGCGCCCCGACCGAGGCCATCATGCAAGACGACGAGATGTCCGATTCTGATTCAGATTCCGACATGCCTGAAAGCGAAGCTGCTGGTCAGATTAAGATCGTCCTCTTCCGCGTCCTTGCTTCTGGTGAGATCAAGCGTGGAGAGTACTCGCCGCAATTCGACGTCCACGATGATGAAGGCACCAATAACGATGGAGCCGAAGATGAGGATGTCGACCATACTACTGGCCTTGACAAGCCCAAGACTCTTGATCCAAAGAGCATTAGCACCCAAACAGTCACCGGCATTGACCCCCCGGATAGTCCTTTTGCTACCTTTACTTTCTATTACCGCAGCCCCAGTATGTTTCTTCCTTGTCCCCTCTCTTGAGTTCTTCGAATGCTAATCAACATGTATAGAGCAACTCGAGAAGATGGGCGTCATCGCACCCAGCCGCAAGAGCTCTTCGACCGTGACGAGAAAGCGTAGCACTGATTTCTCGAAACTTGGTCCCCTGAAGAATCAAGGCACTAAAGGCTTCTCAAGCTACCGTGATCCTGCTGCTCGTGCCAATCGCAAGGGCTCAAAGAACGCCGATGCCATGGACAGCGACGAAGAAGACGAAGAGCCAGGTGCTCGTGACGAGATGGACGATGCTGATGTCAAAGACGAGAATGGCAATTCCTTGATCTTGACTGAGGAAGACCACCAGCGCCAGGAAGAGATGGCTGAGGGCGTGCGCCACATCAAGGTACTTGTCTTTCCTGCACTATATTATCTTAGATGACTAATCTTTCTACAGCTCAAGCGTCAGCACTCGGGCGAGTTCAACAACCCTACTCCAAGCAAATCCCCCCACATTGGTGCTTCAACGGCACACATCACCAACAACTCGACTTCACCTAGCGACAAGGCCAGCCAAAAACTGCTCGCCGAGCCCTCGGACGCATACGCCGAGAGCCCCCTCAAGAAGCAGCGTCCGAGCTTGGGAGCTGTAGACGCCAGTCCTTTGGGCAAGCCCAGCCTCACGGGGCCCAGTTCTGCACCCACCACCCATCCTTCTGCAATTGGAGCTTCGCCTCTCTCTGCAAGCACATCGATGCCTCAGTCTCATCCTACTCAACCACCCTCATCAGCTCAAGCCATCGACGAGGATGAAGAGCTGTGAGGTCGTCTCCCGGGACCATTCCCAATCTTCCGCGCAAATCTCGTACATTGTCCATGAAGAAAACATCCGGACTTTCCCCATTCTTGCCGCTGAAGCAACGTAACTAAATACCCCAGTGTCTCATACACACAAGCTGAGTCGGCGCACATCAGCAAAGGAGTCTTGATGTTGATTGCCTTGACCAGACTCTTTCCTATTCTGCTTTCTCTCTTTGCCTCTCATTGTTGTTGGAATAGTACTGAGGATTCTGAGCAGCATGCCCATCAGTGGAAATACCATTGAGGGATCAACCGCGCCAAATGTTTCACTTTCGTTCTTTTACTGTATCAATCGTTTCCTGTTTCGTTCAAGAGGAAACGTATAAGGGTTACTAAGTGTGCAGAGGGAGGGAGAAAGGAACTGCCAGCTGAGTGCTGTGGCCGATATGCACATTTCGTCTATCCCTCCGTCAAATTTCCTCTACTCAAGCGCGTCTCTCTACTGATACCATTCCACAATACTGGAGGGAAGGATGTTTTCTCTGCGCTGTCAAACAAAGAAAGATAAAAGGTCGAGGAATACAAAAACAAGAGTTCTGAATTGATCGGTTCCCATTCACCTGATGATGTTGGTCTCAGTTCCCATCGAGTGATTCTGAATAAGAATCTCATGGTAGATCATGAGCAGCTGCTCCCTGAGTATCCGAGAATAATCATGATGGACAAATACCAGAGTTGATTTGATATTGTGTATTTGACGAGCGGTGAGTGATGGATGTCAGGAGTAAGAGATAACGACTGTTTCGAGCAAGCAGACAAGTACAGCGGTCAAACATTATTCTAGCATGATTCGAGGATACATGTGCGATCGCAGATAGAATATAAGAGGAAATATGTCAGAGGTTGCGGTGGATTGACAAGTCCACGTGCCCCCCCGCAGTTTTGGAAGGAGCAGTCGGGCTTGCACCGAATGAGCGCATACCAAGCAACAGCACCACAACCCAAGCCATTCTACTGCTGGACCAACAGGGCGAGGAAACCAGACCTAGATGAACAGTGGCGCATGAGTAGCGCGGTAAGGCAAGACTATGGCTCAAGCCTACCGCGATGCGCTCGAGCGCACCGTTCAAGAGCTCAAATCAAGGTACCCTACCCTGATCCACTCGACAATACCATCATACAGCTGACTCACGCCATCCAGACGCGATGAGAAACGACTACACGCCGCCGAGAGCCTACTACACGAAGTCGAAGCCGCACATAGAGGTGAGGCCGCTCGTCGTATTCATCTGACTGAAGCACTCCTGCTGACCCTCATCCGCCACAGAACTGTCGGCCGCTCAATTCGCTCCTTACTATGTCGAGGTCAACAAACGCATCGCCGAACTCATCCAGAATGGAGCCGACACACACGAACGAACTGGCGGTCTCTACGCACTTTCACAACTCATCGACTTCAAGGGCGACGACGCTGCTCAAAAGACGACGCGCTTACATACTGTCCTACGCAAGGTCATGACGGGCAACGACACGGCTGCCATGGTCGTTGCTGCAAAGACGCTTGGTCATCTCGTCTCGCCTGGAGGAACTCTTACTGCCGAACTGGTTGATGCCGAAGTCAAGGTCGCCCTCGAGTGGCTTCAGATCGAACGAAATGAGAACCGGAGATTCTCGGCCGTCTTGAACTTGTACGAACTTGCGAAGAGCTCGCCCACACTTCTACACGTATGGATACCCGACATCTTCGAGGTCATTTGGGTCGCCCTACGCGACCCAAAGGTCATGATCCGCGAGTCGGCTGCCAACACCATCAGCCAATGTTTCGAGATTCTCATGGCCAGAGACCCCCAGGCACGCCAGAAATGGTTGACAAGAACATATGAAGAGATAGACAAAGGATTCCAACACAATACGGTCGAGGCCATTCATGGTTCTCTGCTCGCTCTGAAAGAATTGCTGCAAAAGGGAGGCATGTTCATGCACGGTCCGCGCTACAAGGAAGCTTGCGAACGCATCCTGTCGTACCGTGAACACCGCGATCCTCTTATTCGCCGCGAGGTCGTTTACATTATTCCAATCTTGGCCAGATACGCCCCGAAGGAGTTCTGCAACGGCTACATTCATCGATCCATGTCACATCTCCAAGGCCTCCTCAAATCTCCCAAAGATCGCAATCTGTCCTTCATCGCCATTGGAAATGTCGCAAATGCTGTTGGCAGTCAGATTGCTCCTTATCTGGACAATATTCTCCTTCATATCCGCGAAGCACTTAGTGTCAAGGCGCGCATCAAGAACACTGATGAAGCTCCGATCTTCAAGTGTATCAGTATGATCTCGATTGCTGTCGGTCAGACTCTGAGCAAGTACATGGAGGCTTTGCTTGACCCAATCTTTGCCTGTGGTCTGAGCGATGCTCTGTCACAAGCACTTGTCGATATGGCACATTACATCCCTCCCGTCAAGCCGATCATTCAGGAGAAACTCCTTGACTTGCTGAGCATCACTTTGTGCGGCAAGCCTTTTGTTCTACCAGGCCACCCAAGTCACAGTACTCCCTTGCCGAGGATATTCACCAGAGAGGTCAGAGATCAACAAGATCCTCAACACGTCGAACACAAGGAGCAGCAAATAGCACTGGCTCTCTACACTTTGGGCAGTTTCGACTTCTCTGGCCATGTTCTCAACGAGTTCGTTAGAGACGTCGCAATTCGTTACGTGGAAGACGACGACGCTGAGATTCGCAAAGCTGCCGCGTTGACCTGTTGCCAATTGTTTGTTAGAGACCCAATTGTGTACCAGACTAGCCACTACTCGATTCAAGTTGTCAGCGATGTCATTGAGAAACTCTTGACTGTTGGAGTTGCTGATCCGGAGGCCGAGATTCGAAGAACAGTATTGGCCTCACTAGATGCCCGCTTCGACCGTCATCTTGCAAAGGCTGAGAACGTTCGCACGCTCTTCCTTGCACTAAACGACGAAATCTTTGGCATCCGGGAAGCTGCAATGACCATTATTGGTCGTCTGACCGCTGTAAACCCAGCTTACATCTTTCCCTCTTTGCGCAAAGTTTTGATCCAGTTGTTAACAGAGATCGAATACTCGAACAATGTCAGAAACAAGGAGGAGAGCGCACGTTTGATCAGCCATCTTGTTGGCTCATCTTCAAAACTGATCAAGCCATATGTTGATCCCATGATCACAGTACTCTTGCCGAAAGCTCAAGATCCCAATCCTGATGTGGCATCCGCCACTTTGAAGGCAATAGGTGATCTGGCTACTGTCGGTGGTGATGAAATGGTCAAGTATGTTCCTGAACTGATGAAAGTCATCATTGAGAGTCTTCAAGACTTGAGCTCAGCTGGAAAAAGGCGAGCGGCTTTGAGAACGCTTGGACAGCTTGCCAGTAATTCCGGCTACGTGATCGATCCTTACGTAGAGCATCCTGAGCTTCTTTCGATCTTGGTACAGGTTGTCAAAAATGAGCCACCAGGCGAGCTGCGCAAAGAGACAATTCGATTGATGGGTATCCTTGGTGCTTTGGATCCGTATAGACATCAGGTCATGGAGCAATCCTCCGAGAACCATCTTGTCACAGATTCACAGACTGTTACCGATGTTGGCCTGATTATGCAAGGTACCACACCTTCGAACGAGGAATACTACCCGACTGTCGTCATCAACACTCTTCTGGACTTGCTGAAGGAGCCCACACTCGCGCAACATCACGCTGCTGTTGTTGAGGCTGTCATGAGTATTTACAGAACCATGCGTCTGAAGTGTGTCAACTTCCTTGGCCTAGTGGTGCCCGGTATTCTTCTCGTCATCCGTACCTCACCGGCAGGCAACATCGAGAAGTACTTCAATAACCTTAGCGAGCTGGTGGAAATTGTTCGTCAGCACATTAGACCTTATTTGCGAGAAATCCTGGCAACGGTGCAAGACTTCTGGGCAGACAACTCTCCTTACCAGGCGACCATGCTTGCGCTGATCGAGTCGATTGCACAGTCTCTCGAGGGCGAGTTCAAGATATACCTAGCCAACGTGCTTCCTTTAATGCTTGGTGTACTCGATCATGACATCACACCTAGACGCTTGCCATCAGAGCGAGTATTGCACGCCTTCCTTGTCTTTGGCTCGAGTGCAGAGGAGTACATGCACTTGATCATTCCTGTCATTGTCCGTATGTTCGAGAAGCCAGGTCAGCCAACACACATTCGCAAGCTCGCAATTGAGACTATTGGCAAGCTTTCAAGACACGTCAACATTTCTGAGTTCGCCGCAAAAATCATTCACCCTCTTTCGCGAGTCTTGGGCGGTCAAGAGACTGGTCTCAAGCAGACTGCTCTGGATACTCTATGTGCTCTTATCTTCCAGCTTGGTCCAGATTACATCCATTTTATCCCGACCATCAACAAGATTCTTGTGACTCACAAAGTCCCACACACTAACTATACATTGATCGTCAGCAAGTTGCAGAAGGGTGAGCCTCTGCCACAAGACCTGAGTCCAGATGAGCGCTACAAGACATCTGCTTCAGAAGAAGTCCAGAGAGGTGTCGACAACCGCAAACTAGCAGTCAACCAGCAGCACCTCAAGATCGCATGGGCGGCCAATGCCAAGTCAACTAAGGAAGATTGGCAAGAGTGGATGAGAAGATTCAGTTTGGAACTGCTCAAGGAGTCGCCACAGAACGCATTGAGATCATGCTCGCAGTTGGCCAGTTCTTACCCTCCTCTTGCAAGGCAGCTTTTCAACTCTGCATTCGTATCATGCTGGACTGAACTGTACGATCACTACCAAGAATCTTTGGTCCGCTCGATAGAGACTGCTCTGACCTCGCCACACATTCCACCTGAGATCCTCCAAGTGCTTCTGAACCTTGCTGAGTTCATGGAGCATGACGACAAGGCTCTTCCGATCGATGTTCGTACGCTCGGTATGTACGCCGGCAAGTGTCACGCATTTGCAAAAGCTCTTCATTACAAAGAACTCGAGTTCAACGCCGAGCAAAACGCGAGTAATGTTGAGGCTCTGATCAGTATAAACAACCAACTCCAACAGACTGATGCCGCCTTTGGTATCTTGCGTAAGGCGCAAGGTTACGTGGACGTCCAGATGAAGGAAACTTGGTTCGAGAAGTTGCAACGTTGGGAAGAAGCTCTGACAGCATACCAACGCCGTGAACGTGATGAACCTGATTCATTTGAGGTCATCATGGGTAAGATGCGCTGTCTTCACGCTCTCGGTGAGTGGGAAGTACTTTCGTCTCTTGCGCAAGAAAAGTGGATGCATGCTTCCTCAGAGAATCGCAAATCTATCGCTGCCTTGGCTGCTGCCGCCGCATGGGGTATGGGACAGTGGGAGCTTATGGACGGCTACCTGTCTGTGATGAAACTACATTCGCCTGATCGCTCCTTCTTCGGTGCCATTCTTTCGATTCATCGCAATCAATTCGACGATGCACAGCTTCATATCAACAAAGCAAGAGAAGGATTGGACACTGAACTCAGCGCCCTCCTTGGCGAGTCATACACAAGAGCATACAGTGTCATCGTCCGTGTGCAGATGCTTGCTGAGCTGGAAGAAATTATTGCATATAAGCAAAGCTCCAGCGATCCCCACAAGCAGGAGCGCATGCGTCTGACCTGGACCAAGCGCCTAAAGGGATGCCAGAAGAACGTTGAAGTCTGGCAGAGAATGCTGAAGGTGCGCGCCTTGGTCATTTCGCCTCCAGAGAATGCAGAGATGTACATCAAGTTCGCCAGCATCTGCAGAAAAGCACAGAGAAATGGTCTGGCTGAGAAGTCGCTGAATTCCCTTCTTGGCTGGCAAGGTAGTCTCATGACACCAGAGGGTCAGGAGCGCACTCTACACGCACCGTACCCTGTTCAGTACGCTGTCTACAAGTATATGTGGTCGAACGGATACTCGTCGGGTGCCTTGACAGGTCTCAGGGACTTCACAGAAAGATTGCGCATCGACTACGAACAGCGAACATTGGCAGTCACGAACCCTGGCACAAATGGCATGAACGGAATGAATGGTACCAATGGTGTCAATGGCACACAATTCCCTGCAGCTGGTGTAAGCCCTCAGATCTCTGAGAAGGATATGGCTCAATTGGCCGATTGGCAAAAGCTGCTCGCTAGATGCTACCTCAAGCAAGGTGACTGGCTTAGTCTGCAAATGCGTGGAGAGTGGGATGCTCAACGAGTACACGAGATAAGATCTTCGTACAAGGCAGCCACCCACTACAACCAGGACTGGTACAAGGCGTGGCACGCTTGGGCGCTGGCAAACTTCGAAGTTGTTACTGCACTCAATGCAAACAAAGACAGAGGAGAAGCCGATGGCATGCAACGAAGATACATCCACGACTATGTTGTTCCTGCCATTCAAGGATTCTTCAAGTCGATTGCCCTTTCTTATTCGAGCTCTTTGCAAGATACTCTGCGTCTTCTGACACTGTGGTTCAACCATGGCGAGCATCAAGAAGTCACATCGGCAGTCACGCAAGGTGTGACTACTGTCAGCATCGACACCTGGCTTGAGGTCATTCCTCAGCTAATTGCTCGTATCAACCAACCGAACAGACTGGTCAAGGATTCGATCCATCACTTGTTGTGTGAAGTCGGAAGAGCTCACCCACAAGCACTGGTGTACCCATTGACTGTTTCTATCAAGTCTGAAG
Source organism: Aureobasidium sp. GC_Fusr_1 (assembly GCA_026538705.1). Lineage (NCBI taxonomy): Eukaryota > Fungi > Ascomycota > Dothideomycetes > Dothideales > Saccotheciaceae > Aureobasidium > Aureobasidium sp. GC_Fusr_1. Next base: position 36,743 of record JALPCE010000029.1, on the reverse strand, counting down.
ACAGAGACCGTTCAAGAGCTGCGAAGGACATCATGACTGCTATGGAGCAACATAGTCCTAATCTCTGCAGACAGGCAGCTGTTGTCAGTCACGAGCTAATCCGCATTGCCGTGCTCTGGCATGAGCAGTGGCACGAGGGTCTCGAAGAAGCTTCGAGATTGTACTTTGGTGACCACGATATCGATGGCATGCTTCGTACCCTTGAGCCCCTGCATCGCATGCTTGACGAGGGCCCCGAGACTCTGAGAGAAATATCATTTATCCAGAGCTTCGGACGTGACCTCGCAGAAGCCAGAGATTGGTGCAACAACTTCAAACGTACAAATGAGGTCGGCGATCTCAACCAAGCATGGGACCTTTATTACGGAGTGTTCAAGAGGATTGCGAGACAGCTGCCTCAACTTGCCAATCTCGAGCTGCAATATGTCTCGCCAAAGCTCAAGAATGTTCACGACCTTGAGCTTGCTCTTCCTGGAACGTATAAGAGTGGCAAGGAGATCATCCGCATTCTCTCGTTCGATCCTTCGTCAACCGTTATTCAGTCCAAGCAGCGACCAAGAAAGCTTACCCTCACTGGTAGTGACGGCGGCACCTACCAGTACGTACTCAAGGGTCACGAGGATATTCGTCAAGATGAACGTGTCATGCAACTTTTCGGTCTGGTCAATACTCTGCTCTCACACGATCCCGAGTCGCTCAAGCGTCACCTTAATATCCAGCGTTACGCAGCTATTCCTCTCTCGACACAGTCTGGCCTGCTTGGATGGGTGCCCAACAGTGACACCTTGCATGTCCTCATCCGGGATTACCGTGAGAGTCGTAAGATCCTTCTCAATATTGAGCACCGCATCATGCTTCAGATGGCACCCGACTACGACAATCTTACGCTCATGCAGAAGGTGGAAGTCTTTGGCTACGCGCTCGACAATACCACTGGCCAAGATCTTTACCGTGTCCTGTGGTTGAAGAGCAAGAGTTCAGAAGCCTGGCTTGAGCGTCGTACAAACTACACACGCTCCCTCGCAGTCATGTCCATGGTCGGCTACATCCTTGGTCTTGGTGATCGTCACCCGTCCAACTTGATGCTTGACCGCAACACTGGCAAAATCATCCACATCGATTTCGGTGATTGTTTCGAAGTGGCTATGCATCGCGAGAAATATCCCGAACGTGTTCCCTTCCGTCTCACACGCATGCTCACATTTGCTATGGAAGTTTCGAATATCGAAGGTAGCTTCCGCACGACCTGTGAGCATACCATGCGTGTCCTCCGCGAGAACAAAGAATCACTCATTGCTGTGCTTGAAGCGTTCATTCACGATCCTCTGCTCACCTGGCGTCTGGGCAACAAGAACTCGCCTCCTGAACCCTCTTTCCCCTCGGAACGCCGTACGTCAATTATTGGCGAATTGGATTCCGCACCCCGCAGCACACCAGGCGGTCGCAAGCGTGCACCACCCGGCGCCGAAAATGTACCTGGCGAAGGCAAGGAAGTCCAAAATGCCAGAGCCCTGCAAGTCCTCGCCCGTGTCAAGGAAAAGCTTACAGGTAGAGACTTCAAGAAGGATGTCGAGTTGGCTGTTGAGGAGCAAGTTGAGAAGTTGTTGTCTGAAGCAACAAACCTGGAGAATTTGTGTCAGCATTACGGTGGTTGGTGCAGTTTCTGGTGATTCTGGCAGGAGAAGGAGCACAAGGTTGAATATGTTTCGGTATCTGTTCGCTGTTCACGTTCTTCTCGATTTCAGTTGGCTGTGAGATGTTTGCATGCATAGCGGCGGCGTTTACGGTTGTCTTTTCTTCTTCGCTAATAAGGTTATAATTCTTGTCATGTAGTTTTCGGGAATCATGTCTTGCAATCACTGTCCGGCTCCGCTCCACGTCATTGTCTATCGGACCTGACCTGCAGAGGTCTTGCTATGCTCTACCTGCCTTCCATCAGATATATCATGGTTTGAGCTGCAGCAACCAGCAACGTCCACTCATCGCACTTTCCTTGTACGAGACAGTAGCTCTTGTGTTGTTTGACTAGACCAACATAGTGATCAAATTCGATGTACAAAACCCAAGGATATCCATCGGGTATGTCGAGGGAGTGGTTGCAGCCGTAAGAAAAGAGTATACGAGCACAGTCTAGGGGACAGATGAGTACCCCTACTTCAACAGTATAGGTAAGCAGGGGAACCACATACCTAGAATCTCGGTCTTCAAGGACATATTGATGCGGGTACGGATCTCTGTAGCAAGGTCAACGGAAGGCATGGTATGGTATAGACAAGCAAGTGTGCTGAAACCTGGACTTTGGGAGTGTCTGTCAATTAATATGATGAGTTGGAAGACAGTCGAGAATCTGCCACTGAATAAGAAGCTGCCGCTAATGCTCTCTCTTATTCTTAGTTTTTTGAGACACATTTACCAGTTGGGTCCTGTTATTCTTCCACCTCCGAGTCCTACAATCGTGTCTGAAATTTCTAGATGTCTAAGACTCTGATTTAATGACAACTTTGTGAGACATTCTGGCATATGTGGTTCCCGATCTCGAGTATCTTGTTCGGACAGTATACTCGGTGACTTTGGAGTTTCATATGATATATTGCTAGATTCCCTTCCTGCAACATGGGGAACAAGGATTTGTAAGTGGAACATCCACAGGATCGGTAGTCCATCAGTTTACATAGTCTCTCCAGGAGTTGCGGTGGAGTATCTTCGAGGCATATTGGTGGACGATTGGCTGTGTATGGTGATTATGTGAGTGATATTAAGCGCAAGTTGAATCTGATGGAGATATCGCCTACCTCTGTACGAGAGAAACTCTAGGCTCTTCAAGTCTCACTAGAGACCATGTCTGAGGCTTCTCAGAGACAAAGACAACTTCAATGTTCCTTCTCTGGAAACTGGTATCTGGATCAAGATTGATTGACTCGCGACAGGATAAACTTGATCTCATATACTTCACAGCTTCTTTGTTGTTGATCGAGGCCGTCTTTGGGTGAACGGAAGGTTGGACATCATCAATCAGCCGCATGATGCTGGATTTCTAGCCGTAATAAAATGTTTATATACTCCAAGATCATGAAAATTATCAACGTGTTACGCAAGATCAATCATTCGATTGGATCATGTCAGACTCTGCTTTCTCTTCGTCCCCCTCGTCGTATAATCAGCCAAATCCAGGCGACAAGAAAGATACCGTGTTCAATGGTACTTGGCCTCCAGCAACCATGAGATAAGTTTCTGAGAATGGTTTCCTTCCTCTGCCCTTCCACCTGTCAAATTCTGAATCTACTCACACAAGCCTCAAGTAGATCCATCTCATTCGAATGATAGTCGTCCTGCATCAAGTGATGATAGGTATCGTCAAGAGCTTCTTTTCTGCTAGTCAACCCTGAGTAGTAGTGATGTTCCATGCCACAATCATACTCTATCCATATCGACCATGCTCCTTGTCTGAAGCGAGTGATTACTTCAGGGTTACTGCGGTGTGGATACAGTATACAGTATTTACCTATAAGCATCAACATTCGAGATCTTTCTGTAGATATGATCAAGGGGTAGACTTACGAAGGATCTTGCGTATGGTTTCAGCTTGTGAACGTCCGTTGCCTCGTCTGGCCATGGTCGGTGTAGGTATTTTGAAGTTTGTGGATAACTTCTCGAATGTTGTTTGGTATGAGGAAGTAGATTCTATAGATCATGTTACCTTACTTTATGTCTATGGTATCTTGTGCCTCCTGGAAAAAAAAGTGGCGGTGAGACATCATCAAAAACAGGCTGTATATCCTCGGACATTCTATATGTCTAAGACGAACTTCGAGACAGAGATCTTTCTTCTGCTGAAACAGGTTTTCGCTATTGATGACTTAGAATCTAGCTTCATCAGATTTGTCGAAAGGCTTACAGTAACGAACTGACGAAATCCGTTGTGTTGGTGGTTTCAAAGAGAGATTTCCAAGGGCAATCCAACAAAACAAACAGCAAGTATCCTCGAGTCTTGGTAAGCAGTAGGAAGCTCATATGGACATCGTGGTGGTTTTTTCCTGATCTGGCGAGGTTGCGCAGTTTTCAGGTTGTACGTAGTCACTGCCAAATATGCACAGGAAAGCCAACTGACAAACTGCTCCTTCCCAAACAGCTTTTAGTGATACTATAGATGCCAAAACAAACAAGCACCTAATGGAGCCAGTGAGTGTGTCAGCTGGCAGAAGTTCGAGCAAAAATCAATATACCAAGAAGAAGCAAAAAACCAAGCCGGTGGCTAGGGAAAACCCCCTCCTACAGGCAAAGTATTCTACCTTTGCAAGAGAGAAAGAACATGACGTTCCGCTACATCCGAGAATCGAACCAAGGACTTCTAGGAGTTTTATTGCAATGAATTTGTGTGTGATCTACCAGGTAGGCCAACCCTCCAACTGCTGGAAGAAACTCGGTTTGAGTGGTTTATCACACGTCTATGGCGAGTGAGGGCGGGAACAATCATCTGACAAGAAGTGAGACACGACTGGAACTGCTCGACTTGGAAGTGAATGGTCATTCTTGTTTCGTGCGTTGTTACCATATAAAAATGTGCTATAAATCAGGATCAGAATCATCATTTTGCCAGATATATACTGCTTGTTGTCATCCCTTGGAAGCCAGAAACACGTCGTTTGAGATCATGAATACAATTCTTCAAACTCATACGCGCCCTCTCCATTCTCGCCCCTATCAAAATGGTACGGATCTGCTTCGACATGCCGAAGTCTATGGTGTATGACGCCGTTCAAATGCACAATACTGGTTCTCCGAGGAAGTGTGTGGACAAGGGTCAATAGTGAGAAAAATTGAGACTTGATTGTAGTTTGATTGGGACTGCTATAAATGAAAGCAAGCCTGAGTGATCGAGTATCTTGATAAATCCCCGAGTGCTACGAGATCGTGTAAGACGCAGTCGCCACATCCATTTGGCTATCTCCATTGACCTCTGAACTGCTTGATATCTGAATCAGTATTCAGGATGAGAAAACCGGCGAACAATCTGCTGAACGCGTCACTTAGAAAGAGTGACATGACTGTTCTTAGCCATTTCCCAGACCACCATGCTCGAATAGTCGGCCATGTTCTTCAGGGTGTACTCAGGAGTTTGAAATCCACCGGATGACTGCCACAAGACCTGACGGTCGGACTGGCAGACGATAGCCCAGTAGAGCTTGTCGTGGGCAGCGATGGTGATGATGGGCTCTCCAATGTTAGGGTGAGTGTAGCGGAGGTTCTCTAGACGCCGTGTCAGAACAACATGATATTCAATCTCCGGAGAATGGCCAACCCTTAATCTGAGTGCGATGAGCGATCATGTGGTTTTCGATGATAGAAGCCATGATCAGTGAGTCTTCCCTATTCTTTGAGTGGCCGATATGGTAGTCGATGGCGTCAACACGGGTGGAGTGAGCAGGAGAAGAGTGCAGGTTCTTTTGTGGTTGCAAGGAAGCAAGCGTGAAAAAGGAATCTACAGATTTCGAGATAACTGATCACTGCCAATGTGAATGAAACATTCACTTGCGATCGGCGAGATGGGAGACGCGTCACTAGGCAAGGCGAACAAAGCACAAACGAACATCGTTATCAAAACACCAGTCACACAAAGCCCATTCTTTCGCGAACAACAACCTTCCGCTGTCATACGAAAGGACCAGAAAGAAGCTAAGATGTCCTACAACCTGGATGATCTCGCCGGTCTCCGCGAGCAGATCTTGGGTGAGAGAACCCAAATCACTTCTTCATGATCAATGCTAATATCACCAAGAAAACTACAGTGTAATCGACCCTGACAACGCCGACGCACTTCTCATCATCACCCTGCGCAAGAAGAACAAGGAAGAACTCCTGATGTATCCCACCGTCACCTACACCACCGAGGACATGTTCGAGGCTCTCCTGATCACCCACCCCGACAAAGGCAAGAAGGTTTTGATGCAAGAGTTCAGTCCTTGGAAGACACCTCAGCCGGCTTTGCACAAGATATTCGAGAAGACTTGCAAGGTCCTGGGCAAGATGACGTCAAACGACTGCAAGTGATCTGTGATGGGAAGCAATGATACTCAGGGGCTCAATCACGTTTGCTTTGGATGTTTCTTGCGCGCGTCACAGAACTATTTTTTCCAAAGCAGAATAGTAAGTCACAGTCGATTGAAGTTTTGACGACAGTGCTGACATGAAAGCAGATTAGCAAGTCGCTGGAGCCTATCTGGATCAAGTCTGCGTAGGCGTCTTAGCCTTCATGACACTCAACGGTCTGCAATTGAGTAGCTGAGATTGATCACATACGATACTATAGTCTTCAACGCCATTGATGTGTCATGCATCTCCTCTTCACGCCTCTGTATCCTCGAAATTGGAGTATCTTGGAAGTGCCGATTGTGAAGTTACTCTTTGTTGCCAACCCCTGAGACCAAACAAACAGTCCTTTGTCGACGCAGACGACATCAGTGCTGGCAAGTTCCTTCTGCAGGAGTCTACCATATCCATACTGAGAGTGTTTGGACTTTGAAAAATCGATATCCGTTACCTTCCCTGGGAAAGTGTTTGATGCAGACGCTTTCGATATCAGAACTCTCTACCAGTCTAAAGATGCAGTCTCGCCATCACTACCACGTTCTAGTCAGATCCATTCAAGCTCCAATAACTGCTCCAATAAGCTACTACCTTCTACCAATATATCTCAGAATATCGTTTCATCTCTTGATGGTATATCATTCTCAGATAGAAAAACTTCTGTCTTCTTACTCTTGCCACAGCATCCAGATCCACTACATTCACAGACATCCATCCTCAACCCGGACCAATGACCGAAATCAGCAACAACACTATCCTCGGCCTCCGTGCCCAGATCATTGGTACACACGTTCTCTTACGGACTTCTTCTCATCTAACACAATCTAGACAACGTCAGCTTCTTGTATCCTACTAGATCGCTCTCCATCGTCACGCTTCTGTCTTCGACTGGTGATCAGTGGTCAGCCAAAGCCGTAGATGGTAACCATTTTATCGCTGCTGGAGACATCTGTGGAACTGTGGAGCTTGCTTTGGAGGCTCTGCTGGGAGTCGCAAGTCATGATGTTTGGGAGAGGATGACCCCGATTTATGTTCCTTACTAGCTGCAGACGAGGCTCTCCAGAGTGTTATGTCTGCTGCTTGATGACAGAGCAGTCCTTGTTCCGGGCATGATTGCGACATTCGACATTGGCAGAAGATATAGAAAGAGTCTGGGAGATATTGTTTTTGGAACGCTTTGCGGTACAGCGTGATGGGTACAAGGTGCTAGAAGTTCAACATACGCTAGCAATAATTTCGCAAGCACCTATCATAGCAAAAGATTGGAACACGAAGAAAATGGAAATACTCAGTAGCTCCTTCTCAACGCATGATCATTCTGGTCTACCCTCATCTGAACAATTCAGAACGTAGATTGTGACGTGACGGTGGGATCACAAGAAGAACTAGACAGATACCTCGTGTCGACACAACAATGAAAGTCAAGTGGTAGTTCGTCAAGCAACCGAAACATTGACATAAGTGATCAAGAACTTGGTGATTGTGACAAGGGACAAGCGCGAAGTGTTGTCATCAGCAAGCTCCGTTTGTACTGTGCAAACACCAATCGCACCTACCTTGTTGCTCTTTTCACCTTCGTAATTTCTCCAGCTGTTCCAAAAACACACTCGTCAATCGCTATTTCAAGGATTGATGACTATACCATCATGGGTCTTCGTACCCTGATCATCGGTGAGTGGTCTTTCGCTCCTACAAAACTTTGAACCATCCGCTGACAGAGCACGGAAAACTGGCGCTATGCACACCCAGACAACACCAATGTGGTTGTTCCCACTGCACATGAGGAAACTCACAATGGACGGGGCCTTGCACACTCTTACGAGGCTTCTATCGCAGAAGAACGCAGCCAGGGCAACAAAATCTTTCTCAGAGGATAATTATGGGACAACCTAGAGCCAGCATTGCACAGTCTGCTTTTCCTAACCCAAGATCTGGTGCAGAAGGTAGTCAAAGACACTCCCATCGAGTTCCTCGAAATTAAGCCTCTCTACCAAGACGCCACAATTGCCGACAGTGCCCTTGGACATGTCATCGATATGGCTTTCAAATAGTGACTCACCAACTACTCCAAAGTCACAAATCTGGCATCGAAGGGCGGCAGATACCCTTTGAGAGACGCTGTTGGAAACAGGTCGAAGGCATTACATGATGGTTACAGGGGGCAATTGATTCAAAGCATGCTAGAGTGACCTTCAAAGCACTGATTGCTTGGAGATCGTGCTATCGCAATGCCGCAAATCTTTGCATCTGAAATTGTTTCCAGAGAGTGACTAACCAACTCTCTCAAAAACCCTTACTTGATGTCGAAGATGAGAACGAAAGAGCAATGGAAGAAGGAACAAGTCAGAAACCCGTGATATCATATCAACACACAACAGATCCCTCCAGTCATATCTTCCTTGAGGACATAATCACAATACTACTGGCTTTCATATTGCGAATGACCTAAGAGCAGTCAAGAAGCAAGAGCCTTTGCGTCACATGACGGTTTCTTGCCTACACGTGGTCGAGATGACTGTTATGAGCAAGACGTAGGATGACTCGAACGTAAGACAGTCCGCAAAGCTTCAAAAAGCCTTCGCACATATCTCCCTTCTCTATAACCTTTGCAATCATTGGACGAGAACCTACAGCGTTCCACGCTCGAATACAAGTCTGCCTTCCAAAACTACAACCAGTATGGATCTCCAAACCCAAATACTTAGTATGCTACTGTCCGCCATTCCCTGGACATCTGCTAAGTACACACTGACACAGTATAGACAACTGGCGCTGCGTCCATCGCGAACGACTCAAAGGCATGACCGTAAAAATAGTCGTCAGACGCGATTGGTACGACGACAAGTACGGCTACACGGCGATGATCGTAGAAGAGCACGACGACGGTCGAAAAGCCATCACGGGGCCCGGCCCTTCAAATAGCCTTGAACAAGCTCTACACGAATTGCTAAACATGACTTGCGATCACATCAACGAGATGATGGAAGGGAAACCTGCCACCGATATTCCTGGAACTTAGTGTGTTGATTTAGGAAAAACGTCCACCACGATGGGGTAGTCAAGCAGATATTACCTGATATGCTAAAGTGCCCCATCGCTCTGCTTTCAGTGGACATGGACCTGTATGTGGATTGTTTCTGTGCATTTTGACATGATGTAAATGGAGTAGAAGATCAATTAGAAGAAAAGATGTACAGACCACATGTTCATTGATTTAGACGGCCACATCACCACCAAAGCCAACAGGTCTTCTCGGCTGCTCTCCCTGCTTCGGAGGTACATGAGGCAGGATAGCCATGACCTGATACAGCTTTCCCATGCCCTGGGGTCCTACATCAACAAGTCTCCTCCAGCCACTCTCGATTCTCTTGACAGTCTCTGTAAGATCGCTCTTCGTTCTCTCTCCATCAGTCTTCTCAGCAACACTACCTCGTTCGCGATCGACAGCTAGTTTGACAAGTTGTGCTGCTCTTTGCTCGATACCCATGGAGGTGAGGAAACGTGCTTGGTCAACGGGACCGTGGACTTCGACGTGCAGAGAGGCATTGATGGCACTCTCAGCCAGAGCGAGAAAATCTACGTCAGCACTGATGTCAACTTTGCCGGGTTCGGAAAGAGGAGAAACCATGCGGTGTTCCTTGATACCACGCAGGGAGTTTACAGGAATGGTAGAAGGGGTGCCGTAATCGAGGATCAATGCTGCACCGGAAGCTTGCTTCTTGACAATCTCTTCAAGAGCGCGACGAGGAGAAACGCGACGACCCACGGGAGGAGGAGTTTGGTCTGGGTGGGTTGTGTAAAGAGCTGAAGGGCTGACGCCTCCACCGATTCGGACAGCAAAGTCTGCGGCATATGTTTGCGACTCCGGGCTTACTTCGATGACGGAGCCTTCGGTGTTTTTGAGGTTTTTGTAACGATTCGATTGCTCGGGGAGGAAGAGCGAATGTGGTGTGGTGGCTTGCGAGCGGGTGAGTGCGAATTCAGGGACAGATTGATCGCGTTGAGATTTGGGAGTGTTGAGAGTGTCGTGGGTTGCGTAGGGCGAGGTGGGCGAGACGACAAGTTCGCGCCATTGCGAGACGGTGTTCGGGTTGCCAGTAGCTGAGGGGTCGACCTTGTGGATACCAGTAGGGGTACGAATCTGCTTGGGAGTAGCCTGGGCCTTGACAGATTCGAAGACGTGGATTGGGAGAGCATCGAAGAACTCATGGGCTACGATGAAGGGCGAGCTATCTGTCTCTCTGGGTACGAAGCGGATGTCCTCGCACCAGATGATGCTCAAGTCGGGAGTGTACTTGCATGTACTCTTGTAGCCAATATCGATCTCCACCAAGGGGTTGTCGCCGCAGAGGAGTTTGTGTTGAGCTTGACGTAGCGAAGGACTGGCTTCGACCATGTAGATACCATCAATAGCCTGGGCCAGAGGCTTGAAGTTGCGGATCGATCTCAGCATGTCGTCCATCAAGGTTCCTCGTCCAGGGCCCATCTCCATCAGGTAGACTCCACTGCTCTTTCTGCCTTGGGCAATCCACTCTGCCACGAACCATAGTCCAATGAGTTCGCCGAAGATTTGCGAGATTTCAGGAGACGTGACGAAATCTCCCTTCTTGCCGAATGGATCTTTGCCTTCGGTCGATTGTGTGTAGTAGCCAGTTTCGGGAAAGGTCAGGCATTGTCGCATGTATGCCGCTACCGAGATGGGGCCAGTCGTCTACATTAACTATCAGAATATAGACTCGATGATAACAACAAAGCTGGACGCACGGTGATGGCCTCCCCCAATGTCTTTGCCAGGGGCGTGGACCACTCTCTAGAGCTTGTCGACGAACATCTTGCGCCGGAGCAAGTCAGGGCTCGTCGCGACAGCGATAGCCGCTCATTGGCCACTCGCCTAGTTATTTGGATTGTGCTGCGTCTCATGCTTCCACTCCGGTGTCTGGTGCACGAGATGTATGGACGATGTTCATTGCGACAAAAAGTGGAAGAGCTTCAGCCCGGAGGTCTCCAACTTCGCCGCAACTTCATGACGCACACGTCGGCAACCATCTCAAACACACACCAACCACAACCCTGCCATCATGGTATCCCGCTGGGCCGACGATGAAGATGATGCCGCCCTAGAAGCACAACGCAAGCAAGAGAAGGAACAAAAGAAACGCGCAAAAGCCGAGAAGCAACGCAAGCAAGAAGAGGCCGACCGACTACGACAACAACAACAACAAGCCGCAGAGTCTGACGACAGACCATCCAAGAGAAGACGACTATCGCCTACACAAGATTCGGACCAGCCGCGTCAACTGGTCCGCTTCCATGCGCCGTCATGGCAACCCGCCCGCACAATCGACAGCTTCGAGCGACTGAACCACATTGAAGAGGGCAGCTATGGTTTCGTGTCGCGAGCAAGAGAATTGGCCACTGGAGATATTGTCGCAATCAAAAAGATGAAGATGGAGCCAGGCGCTGCCCAGAATGGCTTCCCTGTCACGGCTCTACGCGAAATCCAAACACTATCTGCTGCCAAGCACCGACACATTGTTGACCTGAGAGAGGTCGTAGTTGGTGAGAAGGGCAACGTCGACGACATCTTCCTGGTCATGGACTTCCTTGAACATGATCTCAAGACACTCATGGATGACATGGAGGAGCCATTCCTGCCCAGTGAGGTCAAGACGTTGATGCTGCAGCTCGGCAGTGCCATTGAATTCTTGCACGATAGGTGGATCCTGCATCGTGACTTGAAAACGTCAAACATCCTCATGAACAATCGAGGAGAGATCAAAATTGCCGACTTTGGTATGGCCCGCTTCTGCGGTGACCCGCCACCAAAGAACCTCACTCAACTTGTCGTCACTCTCTGGTACCGAGCCCCAGAACTACTTCTGGGTACTACAACATACGACAGCAGTATAGACATGTGGAGCGTTGGTTGCATCTTCGGCGAACTTCTCACCAATGTCCCATTACTTCAGGGCAAGAATGAAGTGGACGAGCTCAGCAAGATTTTCGAGCTCTGTGGTGTGCCCACAGATGCTTCATGGCCCGGCTTCAAGCGCTTACCCAATGCCCGCTCGTTACGGCTACCACGCAATGCACAAACGACTGGCTCGGTGATACGCTCAAAGTTCCCATTCTTGACAAAAGCAGGCACAGATCTGCTGTCTGCCTTGTTATCCCTGAATCCAGCGAACAGGCCATCGGCGAAGGAGCTCTTGGAACACAGCTACTTCACCGAAGACCCGCGGCCGAAGAGCACAGCCATGTTCCCTACCTTCCCCAGTAAGGCTGGTCAAGAGAGAAGACGCAAACACAGAACACCCAATGCACCCATGCGTGGCGAGGGTGGGGCTGCTGCATCAGACTTTAGTGGACTGTTTGCAGGGCGTGATGATGAGGAGATTGGTGGCGGCTTCCAATTGAAACTAGTATAGAATATATCGATATGAGCATCCCATTCCAGAAACAGACTCTCAATCAAGGCTGGTCCCCACTACAACAAGCAATGAGTATCATTATCCTGTATTCAATTGATGAGGAGCTAAAGGACCTCGAACCATCACTTGCAGTGATGAAGCACTCAAACAGTATCACGAAGATTTGGCAACTAGGTCTAGGTGTAGAGATGCGCAGTGTTTCATGACTAAGAAGACTGGTCTAGAAAGAACTGCTGGTTTCAACTTCCTAAATATAACCCGCCTCATTTCATAAGACAATCGTTATCAATGAGGCCAGAGACTGGTGATTGAGAAGGTCAGTGTATATTATGTCGAGACACAGAAAGTTTCGAGGAACACAGTGAACTTAACCTTCACTTCCAAGGCAACATACATATACACCAAGACTTCCCCCCCTTTCCAAGCAGCAGTCACCATCAGAAGGTTCCGTGGCCCACTCGGTAAGACCCTAATCTCTGGTGGAGCGGTGCCTGGGTTCGAACCCCAGGAGAAGCCCACTCTTTCGCCACAATCATATAGGTCCTTTCCCCCAGGCAGTGGTTGGAGTCCCGGCTGTTGCTTCAAAGACAACCCCCCCTTCGACACACTTTGTAAACCCTCTTCCCCCGAGGTCGCTAGTGTGGGGTTTCTCTCCCTTCTTCGGAAGCAGTTCTTTTGCTTGATGTATTTTTGTTTTGTGGTCCTGTTGTCATAACCTTACAAGTATATGATGATGTGGATCATCACTTGCTATAGGGCTGTCAGAGTCTTATCGTGGTAACTGCTCCAGCCATCGATCTGGACTATCGTAGCGCTCTTTCTCACGAAATTGATTTGGGTACTGATCTGCCTGGTGAGCGTCGGCAGTTCAAATCTCTTCAATTTAGGGGCAAGAGCCAGTCGTTGGAGTACTTGGCTCCAATTTGCATCATCTTCGACCATAATACCTGAGAGCTTCATTCCCTCGAGAGTTGGAAGAGGAGCGCGTAGCAACTTCATGAACTTGATGTAGTCAATATCCTTATTGAAATGACAACCCAACAGCGTTAACGTTGCAACACTTGTTGCTCTCACATCTCCTTGGGTACCTTGCATTTGAGTCCGTTCTTCTTCTCCAGTTTCTCCTTGGTCTCTCCTTATATCACTTCCGAGATTGCCGAGAGATGCAACCAACATAAGTGTATAGCCATTGATGTCCACGGCGAGATCCTTATCTGGAGTGTTTCCAAACTTCTCCCATATCTCCAGCAAGCTGGCTGGGACTGTGTGGTGTCCTTGAGAGTCTTTTAGACCTTGAGTGTTCAGGTCGCCATGGTGGATCGTCTCTTCAATTTGAACTACTGTGACCTCGAACATATTACTTGTCAAATGGTTGGTTGGCTCCAATTCGCAACATGGCTTTTCGTCAAAGTCTATTGTATCCAGAACACGGTCTTTGGCGCTGGAGGGCAATCTCCTTTGCTTCGGCATCTAACATGTGTTGTCCAGCCTGCACTGCTCCGGCTCATTAATATAGACCCCGAAGCTAGACCTTGTCCTCGCCAGACGCTCACATATTTACCGGTAGGCGCTGAGATTGGGTCCGTTGGATTGTCGTTTCGGTTGAACAGTACTTTGATTAGTTTGACCAAACTATTGATCTACAGAGTGAACTAGTTGTACATGGCCATAGCCAATCCCATAGTTGGTATTGACCAACGACTACTTTTCGATCCCAAACACTTGACTTACTCCAACTCGGCAAGCGCGTTCCTAGCCAACTCGGTATATCTCTTTGGCTCGAATCTCTCCGTCTTCCAGTTTCTAGCTCGGCCTTGCTCGATTCGGGCGAGCTTCTCCTTCTTCTCCACCTCTGCGTCTTTGAAGCTCCAGAAACTGCGTGATTGGGGCAACTTTGTGGTGGTCTTTGTGGTGCTGGTGAGTGAGATGGATCCGCTTTGACGACGGACGCGCTCTGCCTGTTCGGTGATGGTAGACTGCTTCAAGTCGAGGAGTTGGTGAAGATGAGTGGTAATCCGGTCGTGCAGGGCAGTGAGGTGTGCCAGATAAGCTGCGTGAGCACGCGACCCAGAAGGCTGAATGGATCTGGATGAAGGTGTAGGGGATGGAGGATGGGGTGAATCGAATGTATCTTTGCTGTTATTTGCACTGAGATGGTCGGTCTTGATTGGTGTGTCCTGAGCGGATGTTCCACCGCTTGATGGTTCGGAGGAATAGACTGTGAAGGGGTCTTCTAGGGAAGACATCATGTCTTGGCAAACACTGTATTGGATGGCCTTGACTGTTGCGCAGGACAGTGGTGTAAAACTGCGTGGCCAGCTGAAGTTGACACGCTCGGCATGTTTGCTCGACTTGGTGTGAGATGAATCAAGCCCTGGACCGGGATGAGCAAGGGATGGCTTGTTGTTTCTCTTGCGCACATGGATGCTGTTTAAAGCTGCAAGATGAGACATGGAGTGATCCAGAGCGAGACCCGGTAGTGATAATGTCGAGTTTTCTTCGAGGCGATGCTCTGCTTCTGAGCATGCATCCAGTGCTTTTCTGTACGCGGACTCGGCTGCAGAGATTTTGGGCAGTCTCCATACTGAATAAACATGCATTATCTTTGCAAGGCCTTCATGAGATAGTGCAGCATAGAAGTTGAGGAAGACGACATATGCGGGCTCATCCTGTGAGGTACATCAGAATATGTTATTGATGTTTGTTGCATCGATATGCCACGGCAAAACGTTACCTGGCTGTGACCGAGCAAGTCCTCGCATCTACGCGCGCACTCTTTGTATTGATGGTTCAGGTAAAGCGCTTTGATGTAGTGCAGCTCGAAAGGGAATGAGGGCGTGATGTGCACATGCGTGTGCAAATCTCTATCCATGTTGGAGGTGCATGCGGTGAAGTAAGGACTGCTGCAGTAATGAATTGATATTGTGATGCAGAAAGAATGAGCGGCCAGCTTGAAAAGTGCAGAGTTGTGATGGGATTTGATCTTGTGTTTATGAGCCGACAATATGAAAACGAGACCTCTCGGCGTGCGCATTACCTGGAGGAGACCTCCCGTGGACTTTGTCACATCGGCCCTCTACACTTATACACCTTACCTGAGAGAACACTGTATATGACGATAAGTTGAAACATGGGATAGCCCATCGAGAAGCGCTGCCTTTTCGGCTGAGCACACATTTTCACTCACTTCATCTTTCACTACTATATTGAAGCTAGTTTTATCTGTTAGCCAGAGATCGGTTCTGTGGCTCACACAGTAGACCACTCGATGGAAACCTCTTTCCAAGGTCTAGCATAAATAGAATCCAGAGGTGGTGAGTTCGACTCTCCGCCTTGGTTTGTCGCGACGATGACTTTGGCTGTTTCCCCCAAGTTAAACCTTGGTTCTTTTTTGCTCTCTATGCTTGGAGATTGGTGAAGAAAAAACCTACAACTTTTCACAGCTTACCTAGGCGCCACTTTTCTACTGTCGCAGGAAAAAAGTAGTTGGAAGGACAGAAAGAGGGCATGAGGAGACAAGACAAGGAGAAAGAGACCTGAGAAAGTGGCCTGGCGAGGTTATCGTTTCGGGGCCTTGGTGTGCTGTTCACATCTGAATCAAGCAAGAACTCTTGAGCAGACAAGAGGTGTTTTCTTCGATGAGCAGCACGACGTCTGTCGAATCTAAATCGTTTCGAGATCAATGTCCGCGGTAGAGAAAGGTTATGAGGTTGAAGTTGGGGTCGGTGGAGGTGATGCAGAAGGCTTGGCATCAACTTTCTGGAGGAAGCGTCACATTCGGAAGGAAAGAAGCACCTGCTTGACCTCACACTACTATCTTCTACTCAACGACCGGACGCTGCGCGCAAACACCTCATCGTTTGCACAAGTTGTATATTAATGACCCCTTGAATGTCCAGATAACGACATCACCATGTCTGACGGTAAGTACAGCAGTCTCACCACGCGCCGCCCCGAGACTGACGAGGCAATAGCTGAAATCCGACGACTGCAGCAGGAGCGCGCCTCCACCAGAGCCAATCCGACCAAGCAGTCGCTCACCGACAATGCCGATACTGACCTTTATGGAAATGGAACTGTCGACAAATATGCCGGATATAACACGTCGATCGCCGTCAACGAGGACGACGACATGGACGATGCTGATGGCGAGGACCAGAGCAGGAGACTGGTCGGCCAGTACACTGCCACCACCGAACAAATGAACGAATACGCCCATGGAGAAGGCGACATCCTTGTCGACCGCGAGAAGCAGGCCCAGATTGCCAGTCGCGAGTCGGATTACCAGAAGCGTCGTTTCAACCGTCAACTCAGCCCTGACGGCCAAAGCTACAAGGAGGTCATGAAGCAACGAGAGATTGAGCGCGAGGAAGAGCGGGTACACAAGCTTATCGAGGAGAAGCAGGCCAAGGGAGAGGATGGCATGGATGGTGTGGTCGAGCACAAGCCCACGCTAAAGGACGACGAGGAATCGTCCGAAGCCGCTGCTCCTCGCAAGCGAAAGCAGCGATGGGACAGCTCGTCCGAGGATGCCGCTGCAAAGGACGCCGTCGTTAAGACCGAAGACGCTCCCGAAAGCAAGCGCTCTCGCTGGGACTCTACTCCTGCTCCAGCAGCTCAAGCCGAGCCGAGGAAGCGCTCTCGTTTCGATATGGCACCTTCTCTGACTGCTGCAACTCCCGTAGGTGGAAACGCTGGCCTTGCCACTCCTATGCATCCCTCTCAGACTCCTGCCGCAGGAGCTGGCTACGGTTCCGACATTTCTGGTAGAAACGCCCCTCTGTCCGACGAGGAGCTCGACATGATGCTCCCTGGCGAGAAGGAGGGTTACCGTGTTCTGCCCTTCCCTCCTGGATATGAGCCCACACGGGTACCCGCACACAGAGTTCCCAGCACTCCTGCTTCGCTACAAGGTGGTTTCATGATGCAGCAGCCTGTCGACCCTCGATCACTTGGCAAGGACCTCCCAAGCGAGCTCCCTGGAGTTGGCGAGCTTCGCTTGAAGCCAGAAGATATGGCTTACTTTGGAAAGCTTGTCGATGGCGCCGATGAGAACGAGATGAGTGTTGATGAGCTCAAGGAGCGCAAAATCATGCGACTGCTTATCAAGGTCAAGAACGGAACCCCACCTATGCGTAAAACCGCGCTACGTCAACTTACCGATAATGCTCGTTCGTTCGGTGCCGGCCCACTATTTGATCAAATTCTTCCTCTGCTCATGGAGAAGACACTCGAAGATCAAGAACGTCATTTGCTCGTCAAGGTCATTGACCGTATTCTTTACAAGCTTGATGATTTGGTCAGACCTTATACACACAAGATCTTGGTCGTTATCGAGCCATTGCTGATCGATCAAGATTACTACGCACGTGTCGAAGGTCGCGAAATTATTTCCAACCTGGCCAAAGCTGCTGGTCTTGCACACATGATTTCTACCATGCGTCCCGATATTGACCACGCAGACGAGTACGTCAGGAACACTACTGCTCGTGCCTTTGCCGTTGTCGCTAGCGCTCTCGGCATCCCTGCACTTCTTCCTTTCTTGCGCGCTGTATGCAAGAGCAAAAAGTCATGGCAAGCAAGACATACAGGTGTCAAGATTGTGCAACAAATTCCTATCCTCATGGGTTGTGCTGTTCTACCACATCTCAAGGGTCTTGTTGACTGCATAGGAGATAATCTGAATGATGAACAGACCAAGGTCCGTACTGTCACAGCATTGGCTATCGCCGCTCTTGCTGAGGCTGCCAACCCTTACGGTATCGAGAGTTTCGATGACATTCTCAACCCTCTCTGGACTGGAGCTCGCAAGCAGCGTGGTAAGGGCCTTGCTGGTTTCCTCAAGGCCGTCGGTTACGTTGTTCCTCTGATGGACGAAGAATTTGCCAACTACTACGTTAGTCAAATCATGGAGATTCTGCTTCGTGAGTTCTCATCACCAGACGAGGAGATGAAGAAGGTTGTCTTGAAGGTTCTGTCACAATGCGCCAATACCAATGGTGTCACTGCTGCCTATTTGAAGGAGACTGTTCTCGACGATTTCTTCAAGAGCTTCTGGGTACGAAGAATGGCACTTGACCGACGAAACTACGTTCAGGTTGTTGAGACTACAGGGGACCTTGGTCGAAAGGTCGGCTGTGGCGAGATTGTCGAGAGAGTTGTCGACAACCTCAAGGACGAGAGTGAAGCGTACCGAAAGATGACAATGGAGACCATTGAGAAGTCTATCGCCAGCTTGGGTGCCGCAGACATCAACGAGCGCCTTGAAGAGCGCTTGGTCGATGGTATTTTGACCGCATTCCAAGAACAAACAGTGGAAGACATCACCATCCTGAACGGATTCGGAACAGTCGTCAACGCCCTCGACACCCGATGCACGCCATATCTGCCCCAAATCGCCAGTACTATTCTCTTCCGTCTAAGCAACAAGTCAGCCACTGTCAGACAGCAAGCGGCAGACTTGGTATCTCGAATCGCCATCGTCATGAAGCACTGTGGACAGGAGAACCTTCTGGGCACGATCAGCATCAACCTGTACGAAAACTTGGGTGAAGAGTACCCTGAAGTTCTTGGTTCGGTACTTGGTGCACTGCGCTCGATTGTCACCGTCATCGGAATCAACCAAGTGCAGCCTCCCATCAAGGACCTGCTGCCGCGACTGACTCCCATCCTTCGTAATCGTCACGAGAAGGTTCAGGAAAACACAATTGACTTGGTCGGTCGTATCGCAGACCGCGGCCCAGAAAGTGTGAACCCTCGTGAATGGATGCGTATCTGTTTCGAACTTCTTGACATGCTCAAGGCACACAAGAAGGGTATTCGACGAGCAGCCAACAACACATTCGGTTTCATTGCTAAGGCTATTGGTCCACAAGATGTTCTAGCAACGCTGTTGAACAACTTGCGTGTCCAGGAACGTCAATCGCGTGTATGTACCGCCGTTGCTATTGGCATCGTTGCCGAAACTTGCGCTCCTTTCACTGTCCTGCCAGCACTGATGAATGAATACCGTGTGCCCGAACTCAATGTGCAGAATGGTGTGCTCAAGTCATTGTCCTTCCTCTTCGAGTACATTGGAGAGATGGCCAAGGACTATGTCTACGCTGTAACACCACTTCTCGAGGACGCACTTATCGACCGCGACCAAGTGCATCGCCAAACAGCAGCATCGGTCGTCAAGCACGTAGCCCTCGGTGTCGTCGGGCTTGGCTGCGAAGATGCTATGCTTCACTTGCTCAACCTGCTCTACCCCAACATCTTCGAGACATCACCTCACGTCATCGACCGCATGATCGAGGCCATCGATGCCGTTCGTGTCGCCGTCGGTACTGGTGTTGTCATGAACTACGTCTGGGCTGGTTTATTCCACCCTGCACGTAAGGTCAGAACACCATACTGGAGACTCTACAACGATGCTTACGTTCATGCTGCCGACGCTATGGTGCCTTATTACCCTAACCTTGACGATGAAACTTGTGATAGATTCGAGTTGATGGCGATATTCTAGATGCAAAAGAGTCTCACGAGGAGACGGGAAAATATGGAATTGCATTACTTTATAGCGGCGTTATTTGATTCGCGTTGGTATGGGATCAGGCAATCTTTAGTTTACCGGCAGATGGTTCGATTGGTTTTTATGAGAAAGAATAAGAACTTCCATGATACAATCTTTATGCTCAGTCGCTTCCTTCCTGCTTGCTAAATCGTGAGTGCATTCTGTCGCCCGTTCTTTCCTTTCCTGCTTGCGATCGATCCTTCTCATTCTGCTCCTTCTCAAGTAGATAGCTCCTGCCTCTTTTGATTTCCCTTTTCCATCACTGGCATTTTTAGATTATTCTCTTGTTCCTTCAATGCAACAACACTCTGTTTGCTTTCCTCCAACGTCTGTGATTCCCCATGATACTCCATCTTCTCCGCTCATCGTTCTTATTCTGCTGTGTTTGTTTCTTTTCTTTTCTTTTTTTTTCCACTTGTGGGTGAGCATTCGTCTCTGCTTTCTTGTTCTTGCTTGGGGGGCACACAAATATCCAAACCCACGAGGTATCCTTGTATTCTAGCTTGCAAAACGATCTTTGAGTTATCGGAATGCATGATTAGGTGTTTTTAGAACTAGAGATGTGTCCTGGGAGAGTTGGTGAATTAGAGGCTTTTCAGTGAGGTACTCTGCATGTAAAAACAGCCATGCATTCGTACAGCTCTGATCGGAAAGGGCAAGACTGATGAGCCGAGTACAGGAGCCATCATGTCGAATGTAGATTGAATCCGTGAACAGTAAAGATCGGTATAAGAGAAAGATGTATGTAGAAAAGAAATATAACCCATCGAGGTGGCCATTTTCCAGAAGACCTCTTTATCGTTGACATACACAAAAGAACGCCCGCTTCGTAATACAAATGTCATGAATGCCATCATGAGTAGAATTGACCCTTCTGGAAGCTCTCGACGCTTAGGTCGCCAGCTTTGCCTTGCACGTTTGGAGGCAGGTCTCTGGGAGCGGCCTTGATGAGTTCCTTTTCTCTGTCTACCATGGTGTTTGACCGGCTGTCGGCGCTGGTGGTTGTCATTGTTTGTGCGCGGCTGCTGACAGGGCTGGTTCCGGTGGTAATTTGGCCTTGGGGACGGCGCTGAATGGTTTCGAGATAGGGAGCAGGGAGGTATCCCTTGCGACCATCGCGGGCACGGCATTGCCACCACTCTGAAGGGTTACCAAGGGGGTCTGTCTTGCTCAGTACAGCGACGAGGTCACCCTTGGCTACTGCGAGGTCAACGCCTTGCACAGCATTTGTGTTTGCTTCGGGGTTGAAGTCATAGAGGACGCGGCAGAAATCAAGTTTGGAGGGATCGAGGGGTTGTTGGGGGCCTTCTGCTTGAAGGCGGCGCTGCTCTTCTTCTTCTTGGCTGCGGGCTAGGGCGCGGATGAGCTTGCCCATGAGATAGGGCAGACCGAAGACTGCGACGATGAACATGACGAAAGGCTTCTTGCTGGCGCGGGGAGGAGCGGGAGAGCCGTCAGGAAGACGACCATTAAAGCTTGCGAAGTTGGCGGGAGTGAGGTCGGTAATGTTTGCTGGGAGCGGGCGTCCGGTCAGTTTCGCCATAGCTGTGCGTATCCATCGGATGATGGTGAAGATGCCTAGGACCTGGCCTAGGGTTTGCCGTAGGTTGCCAAACTGCTCAGCTACAGAGACCATTGCTGAAAGACTATTAGTAAGAAAGCAGCGTTTGTAGCAGTACAAGACGTACCAAAGAAACTCGAGTGGGTGGCCATATATGTGCTCTCGAGCATCTGAGCAAAGCCACCAAAGGCACCAACAATGCTCTCGATGAGCTGGAAGGTGGTTTGTGTACTCTGACTGAAAGTCTGTGTCAAGCTCTGGCCATTGGGACCGCCCATAGGCCCTCCCATGCCACCGTAGCCATTGCCGTACATGCCGCCCATGCCCCCCATACCGCCATAGGGACTTGCGCCGTACATGCCTCCTCCTCCATACATGCCGCCTCCGTACATGCCTCCGCCATAACCGGATCCATAGCGCGAGTATGGCGAAGTCATGGCGCCACCACCGTAGCCGTAGGGCGAGGATTGATAGGGCTGGGCGCCGGCGAAGTTGGAGGCGGTGCGATCAACGACAGAGTTGAGCGACTCGGGTCGCGATGGTAAAGCGGGTGTGACGGCGGTGCCGGCAATGTTTACTGATGAAGGGGTCGCGGCCGTGGTCGATGTAGGTATGGCAGCGGAGGAAGTCAAGGCTGTGTCATAAACGTCAGTCGAGTCCGAGCCGCGGTCGAGCGCTGGGCGATCTAAAACGTACCCGACGATGAGGCAGCGCGGCCTCTTTCCCAGGGCTTCGGCGGCGACGGCGTCGCCATGTTCTACCAGATCGAAGTTGTCGTCGTCTGGAATCTGAATGTTTGCGACCCCAGAGTTTTGGACGAGAAAGTGACGAACTGCAGTGTCGTCGTTCCTGCCATGCCGAGGCTGTTTATCGCCCGCTTGCCGCCGCCTTCGCTCTTTCCTGTGTCACGCACGTGAATGGATGCGTCTTTGTCTTAGCACTTCTCGCTCTTTCTATGAGTATAACAAATAGATATGGACGATGTTGAATAATTCATTTGAAGCCTTGAGCTCTGATTGACCGTATCCATACTCATAAAAGGTATCTCGCTGGTTTGCTCTTGCTGCTTCGGACCCAATCTCCACTTTCGGCCATGTTGTTGCCGAGGGAAGACACATCTTCAGGGTCTTGTTCAACTCAATCCAAACGTCCAACCATCCCTCTTACACGGCAATGCACGGTGGTATTGTAAGCTATAGAAATGCACAGTACTCTTCGGAAAGAAGTAGCAGCCACTGAGAGTCATGCTTTTGATGCTCTCTCTGGGTCTCACCTCCTGGCCGGAGACATCTGTGCATTCGTATAGCTAACTATCTTCAGCGTGCGGGAAGGAAGTGACGGCCTCGCACAGATTCGTCACTGATCATGCTACGGTGGTCAACATACCTTTGCATTGACAAGGCTAGGTAGGTCGAGACTGTCGAAAGCTGATGTGGCTAGGTCTGGGCCACGAGTTACATTCCAATCAGCCACTCCACCCACCTACTATCACGCACAAGCACGAGACGAGAAATTGATGTTGATGCAAATTTTTGGGAATTTCCGCTAAGTACAGTTGTCGCATTCTAATCACTAATTTGTGCAATCGCCTCCAACACACCGATCCTTTCCACGCCCAGCGCTATGAACATCCAATGCCCCTTCTGCGAGAATCTCCCCAAAAAAGGCTAAAAACATTAAGAAGAGTAACGAACATTGCTTCGTCAGGAAGGTTAGTCAAATGACAAAAAGGACTTGTCGCCGTTTATGCAACCAAGGCGAAGAGCGAGTTCAATGTGTTCTGGATGAGACCAGAGTCGCATTGGCCAGAAATCCACGAGGCATCGAGGCTGGTGGGGAGCTGGTAGTCGTTGTCGAGGACCTTGATGTGCATGTTCTCGCCGTTGAGGATGACCATGGCCTTCATGCTGCCAGATGTGGGACGCTTGAAGTAGTCCGAGTTGCCACCCTTGATGTTGCTGTGAAGAGTAGACTTGCAGCGGAGATCACCAGGAGCAAGAACCTCGAAGATATCGAACTCACCACATCCGGTGGTCCAGCAAGAGCACTCAGCCTTGCCGTACTGGAGGGTACGAGGGATCTGAGCGTTGAGCATCCAGATGGCGGGCATGTCACCGTTGGTGGCAGCATCAGTGTTGCCGTCAAGAGGCATCTCAAACTCGAAGAAGAAAGCCTTCTGAGCGCCAGCGAAGCCGTGGTAAGCAACGTTGCCATCACGGTAGTAGCCGCAGTCACCATCGCACTCCTTGTCGGACATGATGATGACCTCGTGGTTGGAGGCAAGCTGAGTGTCGGCGAGGACCTGAGGGGAGGAAGCACCAGCATCACCCTTGCTGTTGGAGTAAGAGAGCGAGTTGCCGAAAGTGTAGTCGAAGACACCAGAGCCTTGGCCACCGTTGTGGTTAAGGAAAACAACGTTGTCTGCAGAGCCAGCCTCAGAGTTGTAGTAAGCCTTGCGACCCCAGGATCCAGAGCTGCTAGAAGAAGAAGCAGAAGATGAAGCGGACGAGGAGCTTGAGCTGGCCTTTGCGACAGCAGCAGAGCTGGAGCTGGAAGCACTGGAGCTGTATGCGACAGGAGCGTTGACCTTGAGAAGCTTGTTCACGAAACCAGCCGAGGCAGGCTCGGTGCTTGAAGCAGCGGGAGCGGGAGCAGCAGAGGTGGTGGCTGCAGGAGCAGGAGCAGCAGCGGTAGAAGCGACACCAGACCACTCGTTAATCCACGACACGACCTTGCCGTCGATAACTGCCGTTATCTCGACGTCCTCGTCACGCTTATGCTTGTGGACGTGGTTGTGGGCGTGGTTGTGACGGTGCATGGCACTGCGCTTGGCCTTCTTGGAAGAGTCGGAGGAGTCGATGCTGGGCGAGAAGAAAGCGAATTGCTTGATCTTGAGAGGTCCACGGAAATGAAGAGAGATTTCCTCGTCAAGAGGAGACATCTCTCCAGAGTAGCCGTAGGGACTGGATGAGCAAGAGCCAGAGTTGCTGTCCATCTTGGTGATCTTGTTGTAGTTGCCCTTGCCCATCATTCCAGTGTAGGTGATGGCATCGACAGCTTGGCAATACCAGTTGCCATTGTCGTCGACTGAACCCTTGCTGCACAGATCGGCAGCGGCTCCAGAGATGGACGCAGCCAGGGAAGCACTGGCGGTGATGAAGTTCTTCATTGTGTGTTGAGCGTCAGAAATTGCTTGGTTTGGTGTAAAAGGTGCGCACTCGATTATATGAGGCGAAGAGCAGTAAAGCAAGGGGGTATCAAACGCGTCTTCAATGCAAGTTGGGTAAAGATCGTGGCAATGTCACTAGGACACTTAAAAGAATGACTGCTGGTCAGGTATGTTTGTTATTGGTACTGGATGACGAAGTGAAGGAATGGAGAGTCCTCGAGGCCGACTCGGGGGCTGGGGCCTGAATTAAAGCGAAATCGAGGACCCGAGCATATTGAACAATGCAAGCAGTGAGGCGCTTGGTATCATGGTCATGGCACGCCTAGAGTTCGCCTTTCTGACAAGCGCCGTTATGGCGAGTCGCAGGGTGGGGACACAATTTCACGAACATTAGCGTGGATGCATGTGGCTTGCTTGATATGCCGTTGTCTTCGACGTCTGTCGCGCGACAGCGAACAAAGAGCGCTATTGTTCTTGACCAGTCAACCGACGTTTGATGAGATGCGGTTGCTTTTTGTTTTCGTCAAATAACGACCTACACATTGTCCAAAGCGATCATTGGGGATTCAATTACCGTGCTCCTCGACCGAAGAAGATCTGACCAGACCATCCCCAACTTGGTCCGAGGTGTAAGAACTATGCACGGCCGTCGCAGGTCCGCTCGACGTTTCACCATGGAACTGACTCTGTGCGCCACCCTGCATATCTGTCGCGCCCGACATTCAGGAAGCAGGCGAGAAACTACCAACGCTTGTACTCACCGGGTGTACAGAGCGGGTGTCAAATGCCTCGACGGACGGTCGCTTGCTTGCGAATGGACAGCATGTGGTCGCGATATGATAACCTTCTTTCCCTGTCTCGGCCGCAGGAACACCCGCAAAATCCAACGCCGACTGTCTGGAGATTTGTTCCTGCAGATCCAAGATAGTCAATTCAAATCCACCACGCCAAGGCAGAAATAGCGGTCCGCATCCCATCCAAACGTGACACGGCATGACTATTGGTCTTTTGTTTGACGGCAGTTGTGTGTTGGTGTGATACCCAGAAAAACATGGGGAGAAAAGAGTGGACCGCGGTACACATGGCAGCCTGAGTCAGGAGTCAGCACAACTCACGTTACTTAGATCCAAGTCTCAACGGCGCGGATAGCAACCCGATGCTGTGTATCCCGATCAAGTCGTCCTTCGAACGGGAACATCGTTGTTCGTGGCCCATGGGTGAGCACAGCCAGTTGACAAGACTTTGGGTTCATCTGCCGTGCTTGGTAGGGCGCTCGGCATGGCACAGGACGTGGACGTGGACGTTAATATGGCAAAAGTCGAGTAGCGAGAAAATCATGTTTTGATATAAGATATTTAAGATTGCCATGTAGCGTTCAATGAAAACCAAGAATGCTATGCGCGACAAAATTCGAGCCAAGATAGAACACATCTTGCGGACAAGAGCCAAGGACTTAGCAGGGGTTAAGGGGCTATCGGTGTGTTCATGACTGATCCACGCCGGTGCCGAGTGCTCGTAAGAGCAGAGCGTATCGTGCTTGCGTGAAGAAGAGCTTGTCTACAAAGGTCATTCGTTAGCCAGGTGTCTGGATAGTGAAGCGACCAAGATGTGGAGTGTGGTTGGATAGATCAGAAGTCCGCTAAGATCATCGAGACTCGAAAGCCTCTGACATAAGAGGTACCAGAAAAATAGTAATTGACAAAATTCATCATATGAAAGGTGATAGGGATGAGTGAAGAAAAGTCGGCTGCATACCAATGTTTAGTACGGGCGGTGCCTGAGGCTGTACAGGAGCGGCCTTGGAGCATCAGTATATGCGTTTACGCACTCAGCGAGCCATCAAGCGCTGCCCAAGGATGTCGAAGATGAGGTTGAACAAACTGTTCATGTTGCAGAGAACAAAAGCTCTCGCAAAGACGAAGCGCAGAAGTTTTTGCCAGGACGACGGCTGAAAGTCGGAAGCTGCCGCCCACGAAAAAGTCTTGGCGTCTGGTGAGCGGGCGAAATTGATTTCAGCTTTGCTTTCTGGACGAGATTTCGAGAACGACGAACGAGCCACCGACGACCCTTCATCCGACAACTTCTACTCCAAACCGACATTCAAAATGGGCCGTCTTCATTCCAAGGGAAAGGGTATCTCCTCCAGCGCCATCCCCTACTCGCGCGCTCCTCCCGCATGGCTCAAGACCACTCCCGAGCAGGTCGTTGACCAGATCTGCAAGCTCGCCCGTAAGGGTGCCACCCCTTCGCAGATTGGTGTCGTCCTCCGTGACTCCCACGGTGTCGCTCAGGTCAAGGTTGTCACTGGTACGTTACGCCCGTCGCATCTGAATTCTGCGCAAGCCACAGACTAACACACGACACAGGTAACAAGATTCTGAGAATCCTCAAGTCCAGCGGTACGGTCCACCCCGTGTGAAGGAAAGAAAAAGATGGAAGCGCAAGAGATTGCGACGAACCACTTTTCAACACATCAACTCTGCCTCTGTTTGGTCTTTGACTGACGGAGTGATATTCAATAGGCCTTGCCCCTGAGATCCCCGAGGACCTCTACATGCTCATCAAGAAGGTATGTTTGCACTCCTGCCAAAACTTCTTTGCCCGGTTGGCTGACACAATTTCTCCAGGCTGTTGCCGTCCGCAAGCACCTCGAGCGCAACCGCAAGGACAAGGACTCCAAGTTCCGCCTGATTCTCATCGAGTCCCGTATCCACCGTCTGGCCCGTTACTACAAGACTGTCGGTGTCCTTCCCCCCACCTGGAAGTACGAGTCCTCGACTGCCTCCACCCTCGTCGCATAAGCGGCTCTTGACTGAGAAACGTCGAATGGAGGAAGAAGCATCGATACCACATGGCGTTCAGGGCATGTGTATTTGGAAGGTCGCCAGGGTTTTCACTAGCTCGTTGCAAAGGGATGAAAAAGTAAATGAACGACAAGGGAGCCACTTTGGACCCTCACCAAAAATCATGTGTCCGATTGTCATTCTATCTCTGTCCATCTCTGGGACCCGCGCTCGATGTGATAGTGTTTCCTGTTTCTACCACACTAATGAATCTGGTGACCTGATGAACGCCTTCGCTATGCAATGCATCCCAGTAAAAGTTCCCATGTCTTCCATGCCCAAGCAATGATTTACTCTCCCTCGACCTCAGCGCTGCGCTTCAGAAGGAACTCGCCCATCCACTTCAGCGGCTTCTCGGGTCGGTAGAAGATCAAGTATTTGGTGCCTTCCAAATAATAGGTGACGAGGTTGTTGAGGTAGACTCTTCCAGTGGAGCCGTGCTCGCGGGCCTGCTCGGGTGGCAGCGAGACTGTGGGAGGTATGGAGGAGGGCCTGGTAGGTGCAGGCGAAGGAGTGGGTGCCGAGATGGGCAGAGACGTGGGGATTGGCGCAGCGGCGGTAGCAGGCAATGGCGAGACTGAGGGAGCTTGGGCGACGGGAGGAGGGAGAGCTTGGGTGGTTTGCGCGACGGCCGAGTCGGCGGCGAAGGGCTGGTTGATGGGAAGGACTCCCTCTTCCTCGTTGGCTCCGGCGACCTGCTCTGTGGTAGAGGGAATGCTGTGGACCGAGGACTGCTGATGGTTAGCGGCGCATTCGAACATGTCTGCTGCCGAGAACTGTCTTACCTCTGCAGCTTCCTCCTTCATCTCGATGTCTTGAGTTGATGAGGCGGCCATGTCGTTGGGCTGTTCGGCCATGTTGATGGCTTGTCTTTGGACTCGTGTGCTTTGCGAAAGTTGCAGCAGATGTTTGCGCATTCGAGTATAGTGGGCTGCACCGAGAGTGCGGCTGGTCCGTGCGCTTGTGAGTCTGTGCACTTGGTATAGACCCTCGTCGTGAGACTTCTTGTGTTGCTTCTCTTCGCTCCAAGTTCGACATCTTGATATTCGACAACAGCCACCCATGTATATATCTCAAGTGCTCGAGACAAACGCTGAAGCCATCTTAGGTAGCAGGTCATCAGTAGTGCCCGGAAGATCCAAGGTAGGTCGCTTGACATCATGTCAGTAAGTCAAGATGTTGTACAACCATCAACCAGGCCGATACCTGGTATATCGAGCCACTCTAGTCGAGAAGACAGAAGGTACTCAGTCGTGCTCCTCACATTGTGTGCAGGGCTGTATGTGCCTTGTAAAGGTGCGTTGCTCCGGTGTCGACAAAGCCTTTAGAGAGCGTGTATATACGGATGCATAGGGATGTCTGGTATGCCTTTCCTGGACGCGAAACTGAGTCAGAACAGATCGTATATGCTCGAATATATACAAAGCGTCACTCACAAAGAGCGTATCAAGGAGACTAGATCGTTCGTTTGATATGATCTTAATCCTTGAAAAGCGCATTCTATCTTCTTCCAGGCAGCAAGGAAAGCGTCAGAAGGTCTCATTCGAATCCAACACCAGATTCTTTGTGCTCGTTCACTTACAAACACTCGGCCAATCAAGATTATCGTTGACCCCGACGACCTGGTGCCGTGCTTGACTGTGAGAAACCGGACCATCAATCTTGTCTTGCGCTCACCCCTTCACTCAACAACGCGAACAACACAGCAAGAAGCTCGAACTCATCTCACTTCTGCACTTCCTTTTGCTCTTTACTCGCTTTCCGCCCCTCTGTTCCTCTGTCCTTCTTCTTCAGCTACCACCGGCTTCAAGTCACGACAACCCAAACACTCTCAAGACCTCTTCTACCTCTACCTTCTTCAACACCAGACACCTTCAACACAATGCCTCCCAAGGGTTCCGTAAGTCGTCTTCTTTTCTTGTTTCAGCACACTCTTTTCCTTCCACTACACCTTCCACCCTCTGTCCTCGCTATCTGTTTGCCTCGGGTCAACGCGAAGTCGCGCTCCGGGTCCACCAGATCTCTCTCCTTTCTGCACCTCAATCCTATCTGCGCCTTATCCCTTCTGCATCTCAATCCTGTCTGCCTGCCCCGGGTCGATGCGAGCTCGCGTCTCGGGTTCACAAGACCTCACATCAGGGGCTGGCATCATCTCTCTGGACCGGTTCGAGCTTGAGTCTCCTTTCTGCATTCCGACGCTGCTTCAGGATGCCCTCTGCTTGCCTCGAGATGCCACGAGCTTACGCTTCGGGTCGATGCGAGCTCATGTACCAGGTTGATGAGGTCTCTCTGGACCTGCACCACATTGACTCTACTCTCTGCATGGCTATGCTATTCGCCATGTCATCTTCCTACCTCGGGATACCACGAGCACGCGCCTCAGGTCCAAGCGACCTTCAGTGCTCTCACATCACCATGGGTAGCTTACAAGGCAGCATAGAAATGCAGAAAGGAAAGCCAAACTTGTAACGGTCCAGAGAGAGCATACATCCACCCTTCATGTTCCCGTTACTTTTGCCTATTATCTTCTATCTTTCTCACTCACTTGGCTTCTCACGTTGAGCTATCACCCTGACTTTTACTTCCACTCACTCAACCCCTACTCATTCACCTATATATCTGCCACTCTTCTTCCTTCTTTTCTTCTACCCACCCATCCACGTTCACCTTACTCATGCCTCGACAGAAGAAGGCTGCCGTAGCTCCCGCCACCCCCAAGCCTGAGTCTGGCGACGAGGTACCTACGACTCCCGCTACTGATGTCAAGAAGACTCCCAAGAAGCCTAGAGCACCTCCCAAGGTCTTCAACAAGCTTTCTACCGATATCAGCAATGCCGCCCCTGTCGACGTCACCTTTGAAAACGACACCGTCCAAAGCAAGCCTCTGCCCAAAGACGCCGGCTACGGTCAGACTGTGAAGCTCGCTGCTGCCCAGCCTTTCGAGTTGGTCGGATCCTACTTGCTTGACAACGGTCTTCAGGCTATCATTGTCAAGCCTAGTGCTCCGTTTCCGTTCTTGAAGCTTCCCAAGGCTATTCGCAACAGAATCCTGGCTTTGAACCTTGCTTCTACCAACCCCAAGAGAGGAATCGAGCTTGTCACCGATGTCAAGAGCGGCAGCGTCAAGGCCAAGGACTATGTCAAGGAGTTCAAGGAGAGAGATGGCTGCAACCACGCCAAGCACAGAGCTGCTATCGCTCAGTTGAACAAGGAGGTTGGCACAGCACACTTACAGTTCATCTTCTTTGTACAAGAACTAATCATTTTCGTCTAGCTCGCCATTGAGGCACGCCAGATTCTCTACAGCTACAAGCTGCGCTTCGACAACACCACCACTCTGCTCAACTTCCTGAGCATGATTGGTGATGAGGCACGCAAGGCCATGTCGAGCATCGTCATCGCCAACTACCTCAAGACCACTGCCATGCCTTGCATGAACATCTTGGCTGACTGCCGCAACCTCAAGAAGATCTTCATCATTGGCGGCGTCGGTGTCAACAGCAACCCTCAGAAGGCCTCCAAGGCCTTCTTCACCGAATCTGGCCGTCTGCTCCAAGCCCTCGTCCACGCTGCTGATGGCAACAAGGATGCCGCTCTCGACATCGTCGTCTTTGGCAAGGGCTGCCTCACCATCAAGGAGGAGGACGACTTGAACCCTTGGGACGAAGAGCAGATCGCTGACTTCGCCGAACTGATCACTGACAAGCTGAAGTAAGCGCGATCTCTACACTTTGAGCCCTGAGCATACCCTACACCCCCTACACCTCCACTCCTGCACCATCTTGTCGCTGTTTTTTTCTTTCGTTTCGCCCTCGCTTTCCCCTTTGTATCTCAGTTCTTTGCAAAGGAACAGATGGAGCCTGGGCGCAAATTCGATCAGAACGTACACAACAGCATTCACAAGCAGCCAGATCAGTTCAGACACGAGATGTTTGACCACGGTCTTTGCAGGACCCAACAGTTTTCCCTTTTCCTTTTCCCTTTTTCTCTTCACCACCACCATTAGAAGATTGCCCCCAGATACCACCCCCAGAAATCAAAAACCATCCCCATCATTTCGTCTTTCTGTCGTCTGTGATATGATAACATGCTGAGTTTTTTTGCTTTTGTGTTATAGTGAGATCCTTGGTTTGCCATCATGGACTTGTGTCTGTGGCTATTTTCTAAACTATGGTCATAACTGTGGTGAGGTCATGGCTCTACGTGCTGGCGTGGATGCTTTGCATCCTCTGGTTCACAAGCGCGTTGCTGATTTGCGTATGATGGTTTGATGGGTTGGTTACTATGTTTCTCAGACAGGGTTGGAGGGATAGGAGGGCCTTGTGGATGTTATATGGTTTCTTACATCAGAATTAATGGCGGGCTATCATTGCAATGTTATCAAAGAGGCGTCATTTCTTCTCAATCGAGTGACTCGTTGACTGTCTATTGATCTGTAAACTCTGAGGGAGCTATGATAAAGGATTCATCTACGGCTTGGCTTCTCGCTGGTCATGTCTACATTAAGGAGAATATCGTGCATTTTCATAGCTTAGGAATTGCTCTACAGTTTCCTTGGAAGACCAATAAGTAGTCTCTCAGGTGGGCGCTCTGGGGAAAGAGTCTTCCCTTCCGGTGATGAGCTCTGTTAGGAACAGCCATAGAAATGCATGATGCTATTGCAAGATGAGAGCACGCCCACTGAGAGCGAGGGATCAACAACTGCTATTGCGTAAAGAGCAAGGCATCATAGTGATTGGAAAAATGGCAACGTCAAGTAAAAGTAAGGTCAAGAGCAGTATTGTGTGTTTTGAATGATTTGATTTCCGTCGTTAAAGTCGTATCTCGATATACATGAGGGGCCGGCCACTTTTACAGCAGCCATTCCTTCCTCAAGGACGTTGGCTCTTGCCAGTCCTTTCCATCCTCAACAAGGATTCCTCCTAGTCTTGGTCGTAAACATGATGTGTTACGAAGCCATCAATCTCACATCAATGAGATTTAATGGCAATGGTATCTTCGAGGTCGTGATTTGGGGTTGATGGGGAAAGCGAGTCGCTTAAGAGGAGTGCTTCTCAGCCTCCTTCTCGACGAAGGGCTCCTTGTTACCGCCCTGGCCGGTGGAGGTGAGGGTGGCACCGGAGAGGCCGCCGCCGGAGGCGTTCATGCCCTCGATGCTGTCGCCCTTCTCGATCTCGGGCATGGGGGCAGCCTTGTTGCTGCGGTCGACACCGGTGGATGCAGCCTATTGAATCGTGTAAGCTTCAGAAGGTGGTGAAAATGAGGAAGCTGTCAAGAACTTACACCGCCAGCATCACCGTGGACAATATTGTGACCAGCCTCAATGGCGTTGTCACCAGCTCCAGATCCGTCGCGAGGCATGTTTGATATGTGGTTGGTGGGGGGGTTGGTTTTGGGTATAGAAGAAGAGATTGATGTTTGTTGCTTGAAGAAGAAATCTGACGGAAGAATGGGATATGCAGTGCCTTTTGTTTCGCGAGCTGAGTTGTTTTCGAGCAAAGAGCTTGCTGGGTAGCTACCTCATCGCTGACGTCAATCTCGTCTTTCGTTCTCGGTTCTTTTGTGGAGAAAGCTCGTCACTTCCTCCCTTGGCACGTCGCGTGCCCTCCATATCGAGATGCAGGTCGGAGTCTGACTGATGAGAGTAGGACGAATTGCTTGCAGAGCAGTGGTCGCTTGCGATATGCCAGCTTCGGTCATGATGCCAATTCGTCTGGAGGGTGTGCCATGCTCTAACCACGACGAACACGAATGACCAGCCCTGCTGTATACTGCTATGATTCTTTGATGATCCTTCTCCCTGGCAGCC
The DNA here is from genome assembly GCA_026538705.1 of Aureobasidium sp. GC_Fusr_1. Lineage (NCBI taxonomy): Eukaryota > Fungi > Ascomycota > Dothideomycetes > Dothideales > Saccotheciaceae > Aureobasidium > Aureobasidium sp. GC_Fusr_1. The sequence goes on along the minus strand of JALPCE010000029.1, from coordinate 3,291 downwards.
AAGTTGGTATGCTACTGCTGGGTCGAAGGAGATGTCAAGAATCTCGAGTATTGCTTGGGGACCCAAAAAAAGAAGGAGAGGCTTTAAAGAAGATATCCTGTACCGCAGGTCAGGTTCAAACCTTACATGCTGAACATAGCCGTTCAACCTTCGCCATAAAATATGCTGCTTTCTATCATGGTATGGAGGTTGGCAACTGACAGGTCATGAAGAGTTTACAGGCGTGTCGATGGTTAGAACACGTATTTATGTCACGAGAGCAGAATGGGGCCAACTTGAAGTATGAACAGTATTATAATTAGTGTTTTAATCTTTGCTAAGAGTACACATGCCTAGCATAATGACGACTAGCGCTGCTAAGGACAAGAATGAAGTATATACTCCATCTCATATCACAACTCGGGAATATTCGTAACACACATCAGAAGATGCTTAGCCACTCTGGTACAAGCCCAGAGCGACAACGTGAGGGTTGATCATGGAGAGGTTGAAGGGGGTCAGGAACATGTCGATGTCGGTGAGAGCGACAAACATGGTACCGTTGACAACGGAAGCACCACCACCGTAGATCTCACCAGCGGGTTGGTAGGTGTAACCAGAGTTGTTGGAGGTCTTGATGAGGGGGGTGTAGGTCAAGTTGAGTTGAGAAGCCCAGGCAACGAACTGAGGCTCGCCAGCAACAGGGTTGACGGCGGTAACGTAGCTGTTGTTGGGACCGACAGCGAGACCGGGAGCATCCCAGGTGAAGTTAACCTGCTTGCCTGCGAAGGAAAGAGGCTCGGAGCGGTTGCGGGAGATGGCAGGGCCACAGCCGTAGCCGGTGACGTTAAGGTGCTGGCAGCTCTCCTCCTCGGGGATGGTGGAGATGCTGGGGTCAGAAGTGCGGTTACCGGTAACTTCGTAGGCGGCAGTGTCGTTGGCAGACCAGCGGTTGATGTTGGGCTGGTTGACAATGTGGAGAGCGGGGAAGTTCTGCCATGCGAGACGAGTGGTGTTGGCGGGGCACGAAGAGATGTAAGGAGCAAGGAAAGTCCAAGCCCAGGACTGGGGAATACCAGTCTCGAAGTAGACGGGCATGGGGAAGAGACCGCTCATCTGGCGGAAGGCCATCTGCTGACGGGCCTCGGTGGCGATGGACTGAGCAAGAAGCTGACCAACCTCACGGCTGTCGAGGTGGTTGATGAAACCCCAGACACCAGACTCACCATAACGGGTGAGCTTCTGGTTGAAGTCGAGGTACTCGCGGACAGTGGTGTAAGGGTAGTTGTAGGTGCACTGGGGAGGTGCGGTGTGGCCGAGCATGTTGGTCAGAAGAGTAGCGTGGCCCTCCTCTTGCTGAGCCATGAAGCGGATGAGCTCACGGTCCTCAGCAGTGAGACCAGCAGCGATGAAATCCTCCTCGGAGAAGGTAGCGAGACCGTTGTTGAAGGTGTCGAGCTCGATCCACTCTTGGTAAAGACCAAGTGTGATGGATTCGTAGTCGAAGTCGGACTCAACCATGTAACGAGGAAGAGAACCGTTGGTACCAAGACCACCAGCGGGAGTGTAAGGAGCGGGCTCGGGCTGGGTAAGCTTGCCATCGGTGTTGTAGTAAGTAGCGGTAGGGTTGGGAGGAAGAGTAGAGACGGTCAAGCCAAGAGTAGCAGTGGTGACAGCGCCGACGGTAGTGGGAACACCGCTGTAAGGGCCGTGGGTGGTCGAACCAGTAACGTCGCTGCTGCGAAGAGGGTAGCCGGCTCCGGAAGCAGTGCCATTGGGAGCAGCGGTAGCAATGGCATTGACGGCAGAGTTGGTGCCGAAAGAGGTGGCAACGCTCTCAAGGTCGACAGAGGCAGAGTCAGACTTGTAAGAAGCGTCGGCACCAGTGTAGGCGGGAACCTGGCTGCCGTACTCAGACGAAGCCTGAGAGGCGTAGACACCCTGCGATTGCGAAGCAGGGGCGGCGTAGGCAGCGCCTGCAAGCAGGGCCGAGGCGACAATTGACTTGGAGAACATCTTTGCGATGGTGTGAGAGTTCAATGGTCGATGGCAGAAAGACTGGATGAAGCATGGCTCTAAATATATGTTCGGCATGGCCTGCAGGAACGACATTTTCGCCATGCAGCGTCATCGGCAACCAGCATGCCCCAAGGTACCGCACCGTGACATCAACACTCTCGACAGAAGGCGATCTTGATCTGGGAGTGGTACGTAGATGCCGCCCCGTTTGTCCTCGATCGAGGTCTGCGGTCCATTGGGGTAGGCACTAAGGTACGCTCCGTGCACACATCAATAAAGATGGGCGACTAGGGTAAGCCGCACCAGCCAAGACATCGATAGAACATGCCTGATCGAATTCTTCGAAACATGCGCCGGGGAGCATACCGAGTTCAGCGTCTGCCTCCATGAACCTTTTTCGCCTTTGGATACGACGTACGTTGGGAGTGCTTACGACAGCAGTCGCGTCTCTCTGTATTGCCTCCAGTCGTGGAAGCAAGTGACATTCCACGGACGGAGATATCGAGATTGACAAAACTTTTTGTCAGGGCGCCTATGCGGCTGAGAAGTTGCAACGATCCTCACGGAAGATCCACGTCATGAGCTTGTCGGACCGTGCACTTCCATGCCAAATATTTGTTGACATGCGAGTCGCGAAACAGCACCAGCAATTTATTCCAACCAGACCTTGGTTGCTTGACCTACCTCGGGCACGCCAAGCTGCTACCAGTCACTCCACCGGTTCCCCTGTCACACTTGGTGCTTGTGTTCCTTGATCGAGGCGGCGATGCCAGTGTATCACGAACGTGATCTTATCCGATTGATATCTTCATAGTTGACTTCCGACCATAACCCCCAATCCGTCCTTTTTTCAACACTATCATCGAGCCAATTGTCAAACACAACCTGTATGACATCTCTGTATATTGTCTCTAACGCAATAGAAGTAGCCATGCGATACAGATCATGGTCTCCTCGTTCTCAAACCCCAACAAAGGCAGAGAGCAGTTTTTTCCCCATGACGGCATTTATCCGTCATGTCAATATCGGATATGTCTCCGTGTCTCACATCTGACTCCGAGGTCCCCGAGTTGGAACCATGTTCCTGAACGAGCGTGCATAACCAAACCCCCATGTTCTCGTATGCCATGTCTGAATACTGTTATGGTAAGTTTTTGGTAGGTTTCCCGTCCACATTGGCACATTGGGGGCAGGGGCGTCAAGGAGAGGGCACAGGCCTTATCCAACACAAGCATGTAGGGGTGCGCAAGGTAACTTACCTATAGGTAACTGACGTGTAAGTTACTGACGATA